>LGAG01000204.1:223869-243208 GCA_001278395.1 Lerema accius
TAGGCTATATAACGTCACCCTAAGATGAATAGGAGAGGTGCAGCAATAAAAAATATTGCAAAAACGGGAAAATTACGCGGGCGGAGCCACAAACGATTTGTAGTCTATCGGTGGCATTTAAAAAGCTGCCATTAAATCGCCAGACTCTATTAAAGGTTAATTTAGTGTACAATCTTTAAAACGTACATACAGAACCCCAATTAAAACTAATAGTTTTTGGAATGCATCCACTAAATGTAGGTACAGTTGTTCAAACATCACGACAGCGATGCCTGAACAAGTTAGCACGTAGGTGTATTGACCATATCGCGATCGTCTTGACGACACATACATATCAGCCGAGCTTTTGATATTTATTGAAACTGCAGCACCGTGTTCCGGTCGAAATTCGTCCAAGATTCATAGATGTCAAATAAAAACAAACTTGTACGATATACCTGACTGACATTTGTCTTTTATAAAGCCGATGATATGACAGGTTTTGTCTATCGAGACTTTAGGAAGTTTTATGGTAGCATGTTTGTTTATTTTTAAAATTCACTTTGTGTTAATTAGGTTATTTTAAAATTTTGACGTTCGTTAAGTGAGCTATTAGTTCCTAAGACGAAATAAATGATTTGAATTTGAATTTGACAATTGTCAATGTCAACGTCAACTGTCTGTCAAAACACCGTGTGTGTGTATGTATGTGTGTGTGTGTGTGACGTATCCGTGTATTAAACGCTCGGCAGTGTGAGTATTTTTCTAAATGCTATGTTATTCTATGTTTCTATGCTTATATGCTAGTTAAAATACATTTATATGTTAATAACTTCAAGCTATTTATTACAGTCCTTAGTAGATTCGAGATAATATTAAAATCCGTTAACCGTTTCAACTGTGAACCATGCCAAATAAATGGACATTCAAACATACTTACATACATACAAACAAACTTACATACATACATATACCTACACGAAATACTGGCCCTTCTAGTTTTCAGGTAAATGTCACATATCGACCTAAATTTTCGGTTTGCTGACGTAACATCTGCCTGACGATGAAAAGCAGAACGATATTTGCCGATATCTTCAAAACCCACGTTTGACTTTCACTATCTAAGGTTCGAGGGTTTTTCACCAATATCGACCTATAGCTTGCAGTATGTTATATGGCTTTTGTTTAAACATCTGAATTGGATGAAGCTATTCATACTTCGTGTGGGTTCCTCTACTTGAAATGACCTAGAGGCCACATTTCTTCGACTTCATTTCCTCTAATACACCTCTCAGTAATCCTTCATGCTTCTTCTTCATCATAGCCTATAACTGTCCCAATGCTGGGCTCGGGTCGCCTCTCATAAAGTGAGGGTACAGGCTATAGTCCACCATACTAGCCAAGTGGGAATAGACAGACTTCACACACCTTCACACACCAAGAACTTTTATAGATAACATTCAGGTGTGCAGGTTTACTTACAACATTTTTTTTCACTGAAGCAAGTGATAATTACTTTCTGATACCTAGTTACAGCTTATCGTGTCGTTCAAAGCACGGAAGCGCTTAAGAAATTTTGCCACTAGCGATCACCCATCCACTTTCCGACCGCGCCCGCAGTTGCTTAACTTTGTCAATCACTTATAATCGATATGTTGCAATACACGCTATTACTAAGAAAACTTACAGACATCCGCTAATAAGATGAAGCATGGCACCGTTCAGTTCCTGTATGTATGTTATCAATTTACACCCTGTTAGGATCAATATATCGATCGTGAACTAGGCCGGATAAACGTGGATTAGCATTCCTACTGTAATACATGACACATCATGCATACCTCTTGTCAATCATTATGTAATAAGGAACCATTCAAGTGCTATTAATTTTTTTTTTATTGAGTATGTAGGAATATTTATTAATTAATATACATGAATATTTACAAAACTAAAACTAAAAATAAATTAAATGTTAATAATAACAATAAATATTTATTAAAAATTTTAAATTTCGTCAGGCGCGTCCGATCGAGGCAGTATTCCCAAAATACTGGCAGCATTTTCTCGCTGAATAGTATTAAATAAAAATGTGTAAGTAAAATAAAATTACAATTTCTATTAACATTATATGTTTTAAAAATGTTCTAATTGATCCATTTAACTTTGCGACTAAAATGGCAACAATAATCGATTTTTTTAGTTCATAATTTTATGCCTTCTAGAGGTCGCCATATTTAATATAACGTGACGTCTCATTATTTATAATCAATGGACAAAAAAGACACTTCCAATGATATAATAATATCATTGGTAAAATTATGTTAAACAGTTACTGTTGCAAAGTTATCGTATCCTATATCGGGCAATCAGACCCCCCGTAATAGACCAAACAGGTACTACATATTCTCTATTTCACGGTAAAAATTTCACGCACTAAGCAATCTGGCAACAATCCCGACCTATGAACGTGAAATGCCTTTTAACTGTGGGTTTTATTTAAAACACGCTGTACTTCGTTTTCTCTACGACATTTTACATAACCGGTTCGAACTAGATTTAACTAGATTGTTGGGAAACTTTTTTAACTCCTAAAATGTCTATTTTAGTCTCACAGCGCAGTATGGATTAATTTACAGCTTGAAGTCTATATTAAGTGCCATAATTAAGCTACTGATACACATGCTTATTATGTCATGAAAGCATGCTACAAAAAATTGCTTATTGACTTGAATACATCTTTAAATTTGCTACCATACAGGAGCATCCTAAAAACCTACTGATTTAATTTGGGATACAATTTGGCGTTGTAGTTTCAAATCTATCGTCTACATCCAAAATTAAATTATAAGTACTATACGATAGCTAAATTATCAATGAATTAATTACAACAAGCGTGGAAGGGTAACCGCTGTTATTTTGAGGTTATTTTACCACGAAAATAGAGAGATAATTGTTTTTTTATTTTTTTTTTGAAAAAATAAACCTCTGATATATTCACCTACAACACACCTATATCCATGATACGGGTTATTCCCGTTGGCTCCCATTCCCGGTCTCATCCGTTCGATTAGACACCAAAAACGATTAATTTTATACACAGGCTATATCTACCCATTTTTTACTACGAGCATATATGTCATTACTTTTGCGATAATAATAAAATTAACGCTAACACAGTCAATCGATCTTTAACACATATTAATATGAGTGTTCGATCATACCCACGCACGGTAATTATTAGCACCACTTGTATGTGGGTGGTACGGACGACAAAAATAACATGTATGTAACACCTACGTTCCAAATTAATAACTCAAATTAAGAACTTGCTCTGTGGTCTAAATTCAACCATAAGGGGTCGTTAAAGTATTACGTCGCTGTGCTTATCTTTGGGGACATCGGGACGGTGGATTCTATTGGTGATTACGTCAGCATTAGCAGTAGTAGGAGGGGAGCTTTTAAGCTTTGCTTACTTTTGCTGACAAGAGGGGGGTAAATAATTGTAATAGATCTGCTTACGCAATACTTGAACGGCCCCTACCAGATTATGTGTACAGTCACGAGCAAAAATATCTGACCCCCCCTGAAAACCAACTTCCCGGTTTCCGATTGAGCTGAAATTTTGGATGTTTATATTAATAGATGAACCTACAATACTATTATGAAATTAAGCTAATCTGATGATGGAGACCGAAGGTGGCCATAGGAACTCCTTAATCAAACCACACAACCCCATCGACACGGGACTCGTTTGATTCGTCTTGGTAAGGGCAATATTTCTAAATTATGTTCAGGGCTTGCTGATGCAGTTGGAAGGAGTTCTGTCCTTCCGAAAGTACTGTATTAACAAGCCCTGAACATCATCTAGCAATATTGTCTTTGCCTTAATGAAAAAAACGAGTTCAATTTCGATGGGATTGTGTAATTTTCTAAAGGAGTTCCTGTGGCTACCTTCGGTCTCCATCATCAGATCAGCTTAATTCCTTAATAATATTGTAGTTTCATCCCATTTATATATCCATACAAAATTTCAGCTCAATCGGACACCGGGAAGTTAGTTTTCTAAGGGGGGTCACATATTAATGACGCCTAGGGGGGGTCAGATATTTTTGCTCGTGACTGTACCTATAGACTATTGACTCGTTCTAAATATATCCTAATTCCTAATACCCTAGTAGGTAAGTGATAAATTAAATTTCGCATGTATTTAACATTATTATAAACTCAAAACGAACACCGTTACGACCAAAAAAGATTATAATTTAAAACTCAGCTCTGAAAATGGAAATTTCAAACACAAACATTATAGTTTCGCTGCACTTATTTAGTAGATTTTAATCTCGAAAAATTCTTTTAAAACCCGACCTGAATTTTAGCCCCGAGATACTTATTCGTATTTATTAAAAAATACAATCTCCCCGGATTAGAAAACACACCTACAGTAAAACCATTAGCGTTAAAAGCCGGTGCTTGCAAGAAAATAAAAAATAAACAAAAGATTTCGCTTGCTTCGAGAGAAAATTTAAAATATACGTCGTTGGTTTCTTGCTGTACCTAACCTGGATTAAAGAAAATGCTTCTAGCACTAAAAGGGCAATCGGTTCAAATTGTACTTGTATTTTAGTATTTGTATACCCTCAGACCAAAAAATGTAATACCTAGACTCAGTGTTCAGAAAAAAAAGTGAGATCAATATTTTTCTTCTTTTACGACCTGACGTATGTCACCTAGCACGTTCTGCTGAGTTATGTTTTTCCTTGCCACGCTTTTTTGTTTCGATGACGGCGTCTATGTATTTTTTGGACTGTGTCTATCCAAAAATACTGTAGGTATATTTAAGTCGTCATAGCGCACAAAAAAATGCACTGATTTGAGTGCGGTTTTATTGCCATAAAAGTCAATACAGATTTTCATTGGAATTACTAATCGAATCTACAATATTGATAAAGATTTCTAAAGCGAACTTACGCCACTTCCTATCTCCTTTATAGCTGGCTTAGCTAGAAAAAGCTGCACTATTTACTTTTCAGTAGGATACATAATCGTATGATGTCCAGTCCATTTTTTATTTGTCCTATTTAGCACGCAGTTTAACGTGAAGCTTGTAGCGAAAATCACACATTTTTATGTTATTCACACTTGTCCAGTAATGTTTAAGTGATTTCAACACTTTAATATTACAATGTTAAAATACTCACAAAAATTAATTCGAAAATCAATGTATTTGTTTTCAAATTCAAAATCATTTAATTCATATAGGTAGGTATCAAAGATACACTTATGCAGAAGCTTTTAAGCATAAGACTAGTTAAAAATAGGACTACACTGTATCGTATAAATATCGCAAGGTGTAAAATAGGTTTTACATTTGCAAATATAGTAATCGTTGGTTGTCAGGAGACTCCATCGAGGCGTTTGATTTATATTTGTAGATCCCTTAGGGTTCCGTATCTAAACCGACGCCCAAGATTTACTGCGGGAATATAATAAATATTTATTATGTATTAAATGCTTATTTTGCGTAGAGAGTCGTGGGAAATATTTTATTACTAGTTTTCCGTCCGCGGCTTCGCCCGCGTGTATTCGGTTTTAACGCGCGACTTTTTCGCGATAAAAAGTATCCTATGTCCTTTTCCAAGTTTAGTTCTAGCTTCATACCGAATTTCATCAAAATCGGTTCAGTGGTTTAGGCGTGTAAGCGTAACAGACAGACAGAGTTACTTTCGCAATTATAATATTAGTAGGTATTGGGTAATAACGAAATACATAGTGTAGGATATAAGAATGACAGTCTTATAATTAGAAAATTGAAAAAAAAATACTACACACTCAAAAACCCACAAAATGATCTGTAAGTATCATGATAACGAATTTTTTTTTAAGTTTTTGCCTTACTGGGAATCGAACTTAGGACCCTCTTAACTTCAGTAGGTTTAGAAAGGATGTTTGTTTTCATCACTAAACTGTATCAGAAGGAGAGTACCTAATCTTTTTAAAAAATATTTATGTTCTATTTTTTTTGGCACGCTCTGCAGTCTAAATGGCTTAACGAATTTCAACTTATGAGGTGCCATTGGATTTGTCACTATTGTAAGATTACATTTTAGGACGGAAATACATAAAAAAATATTATCTAAAAAAATAACTTGTAACATAAACATATTCACGTACAACACGTGTCCGTATCCATGACACAGCTATACCCAATTTTAACGCAACTCTTCTCAACAATAACCAATCAGCTATTCGTATTTCAAGTAATTACTACTGTTCTCCCAAATACCTCAAGACGAACGCAACCATAGACCATGGTTAATAACCATATCTCACAAGCTTACGAACGGTTTCAAGGAAGTGATAAAATAAGCCGGAATTCACATTAGACTTACAAACGTCCACGGACAAACTCGCACGGCAGTGCAAACGAGCTTTACAAACGCTTACACGTTTTGTACGTCGAAAATAATTGTTTATGACTCGCTAAATGGATTTTGTGAACGAATGTGCGAACTTCCACGCCGTATTTTAATATTCCAATACTTTTAATTAACATGTTGCTGTTAATCTCTAACGGAATTAACTGCATTATTTGTAACTTGATTTTATAATGTTGAACTTAATTTATATTGTTTCAGAGGTAATAGGTATGATTGTAGCTTATTTAGTGGAACTTCACGTTAGCGGTGCTTTCTAATGGAAGATAATATATTAGTTTAATTGTTAGTGATATATCAATAAATAACGCATAACTTAAGCATGAAAATCTAGTACTTTGATGGTAATTAAAACAGGTCTATTAACTTTTTTTCCATTTGTAAGAGTAGTTTAAAAAAAATGTACATGTGAAAATATTTTCAACAGAACCAAAATATTTTTAATACGGAATTACCTACGTTGTAAAACGTTCAGGAAGCTTTTAATACTTAAGAAGAAATTAATAATTTGACTTTAAAACTGATATAGTTATAAACTTTTTTTCCATCTTAATTCAAATTAATATAAAAGAGGCACTATTGTTATTTTGTGTGCAGTAAAACCGCTCGTGTGCCGTACCCACTTAAAACCAAAATGTTTGGTAACAAGCAATGCCGTCTGAATGTCAAATGTTTACCGTCGATAGAAAGAAACTTTATGTTTGTCTGTCCGTATGTCCACATTATACGACAGTTACCAACAGTTAGATGCGCTCTGTGTACAGATTAATGAAAAGTGGTCGTCTTAGCTTTCCTTTTTTTTTTATTACGCTACATATTCATAACTATATTGGATTTTCTGTTGTTGGTGCCATACAAGACTAAATTCAAAATCAAATCATTTATTTCGTCTTAGGAACTAATAGCTCACTTAACGAACGTCAAAAATTTAAAATAACCTAAACAACACAAAATGTTTTTTATTTTATTTTACTTTTTTTTAATACATAATCAGACCGAGAACACAAATTAAAACTTATAATTCAAGTTTATACCTCGCCGAGAATCGAACCCAGAACTTTTTGAACAGCAGTGCCGATTGGTAACCATTGTGCCATAAGGGTATTTAATATTGAATATCATGTCGTATTTCAACAGTCTTGCTAAATGTAGAACTCTACCTTTCACGTTATAGTTAGTCAGTAAGGGCTTAGCTTTATAATAAGGTCACTAAAATTTACGCCGTTAATATGGTGGTTATATTAACGGAGTTCTAGAACAAAGTCTAGGAATGTAACTCATCACTTGCGTAGACTTGCGTAGTGCCATAATTAGCGCAATAATTAAAGCGATAAGGCGTTAATGAAGCCAGAATATAACAAAATGAGAGGTAACACTAACAATATTCATAATAATAATTATTATCTAATACATAATTCCCACAGGAATTAGTCACGAATTGCCCACATTTTAGAAATTCATTATTTAAGTAAACGAGTAATCATTTACATAAAGCTCTTAAAATACGATAGGCAATTCAATAATTCTAAGAAGATTAACAAATTTCTAAAGTAGTCACGCTAAATTTATTTTCTTAGACTCGTGTCTTACGATTAACGAGTTTTGGCAAACGAGATAGTATGGATTTTTCTTCCAATATATGCTACGAGTACTATAACAGATAGAGTAGTTGTTTTCCGTTGACTTAAGTCGATCAAAAGTAAGGTTTAACAAATGCTGGTGTGGTTGGAAAGAGGATGGTTTAAGTCTAAACAGATAATAGATGATGATATTAGTTACCTCCATTAAGAATATATCCATATCCTCGTAAATTTTTTAACAAGGTCCCTTCAAAATAGGAGAGAAAGATTTGTATAGGCTTATCGATAAAAGCAGGTTCTAATGCGTAAGAATTCTTCCTTTTAATGTAACCATTCCTTGTCCAGTCCTACAAATTAAACAACAAAAAAACGCAGTAACAAAAGCTCTAAACTGACACGTAATTACTACAAAAAGCGACTTTTCCCAGCAGAAATTTGACATCAAAAATGCAGTCACAGCCCAGATTATAACAAAGCGAACTAGCGTAAGCTTAGGACTTCCGAATTTCATACAAAAACTCGCTGAAAACTGTAACGCGGCCAAATAAAGTAGGTCGTTTACCCTCGTTGTAATAAAGCCATAAAACTAGCGCTGAGATTACCTCTCTATTTGGCCAGCTTATCTGTGCCCGCAGTGGTGCGTCATAGAGTAGCTAGTTATGCAGATGGTACAAATGTAATTTGTTTAAATTGTGTTGTTTCAGAAATGTTTTTTAGTTTACGTAACTTTAGTTTGCGTACCTTTTTACAGAAACTTGCTAACGAGTTTTAAAATAGATGCTAGAGTGTGTTAACAAAGTTGATATAAAGGATGAAATAAAATTTAGCAATAAATAATAGTAATAAATAAAAATGGCTGATAGAAATATCTAAATTGTAAATGCAGTGTCACATGAAAAATACAAATAGACTTATGAAGTGTAAATATTGATATGAAACTTCGCAATTTCTTCATTGCATCAAGGGTTTAGTACACTATTCTAAATATTTTTAAAAATTAATGAGATAAATAAAAGTGGTGCCAAGATTTTAAATCTTAACCTTTTAAATCACGACGAAAAAAACGAGGTATAGATATAAACATCAAATCGGCTACCCTTCTGAGTCGTCTATTCTTTGTGTACAGACAGAGCGTCGCCCGTGTCAAATTAAACAAATCCCCCCGAGTTATGGCAATATTTGTATTTGACTGCGATGCTACCAGCCGTGAACTTGTATCTCGTCTGTATTGTATGTATTGTGTGTATTGTATATGATCTGTACTGGTAAATTGGTTATTGTAACATTTCTCGTTAACTACGCAGTGAATTTCTTGTATTTTTCAGTTTAATTCATTTGCTAGCTTCGTTCTATCCACTTTTATGGCATTGCTTTGGTCTGCCTACATGGGATTGGGGTCAGTACTTGCAATGTATTATTATGTAAATATGGAATACAATTTAGTAATCAAAAAGATTTTAATGACCATACAAAACTCAACAAGCAACTTACACTTTTTAGATTATGTAATATCTTTGCTAAATGTACTTAATATTGGTATAATTCAGTGGATTAAAATACCGCGCAAACACTGCTATTCTAGTTAAAAGCGTTGTAAAATTTGTACGTTTCATTTGAAACGTCACTCCAGAGAAAATCTTAGAGAAAATAGACTTCGCTGCAAACATAACGACGGCAACTGTAAAACAACAGAAGAAAACGCGCAATAAAACAAATTGGCTTTTAAAATTTTTAAGACGCGAATCATAAATCATCCAGCGACCATAACTTATGATCTTGGAACACAAACTGCAGGTATGAAGGAACTTTATTTTGAGTAAAAAGAGTTTTCACGAGGTACCTCTTAAGCCAGTCGAGAATAAATTGTGGCTTCCGATAAATGCTCGGCATATCTTGCGCCGGGAGAATGTATAACGTTTTAAATTGTGAAATCTAACGTTTAGCACACGTGGTGTATTTTAGGGGTTGGTTTCGTCATTTTTAATGGATGAAAAAATGAAATTTGAAGGATTGGTGTTATCACTCTTTAGGTTTTGGATAAAATTTTAGAATATTTACTCTTTATGGATGATAAGAAGCTTCATTATCTTCAAGTAATTTCATAAAAGAAAACACAGGAAGATTAACACTGTGGCTGATGCCACTTCATAGTAAGTTACGGACGTCTAAAGAAGAATGCGTAAGACAAATAGTTTAATTAAAGAAAGCGATTCCGGGTTGAAACGCCAACGCGGGTTTCAAGATTCATTATTCATGAAATTTGCACCTAATTACAATTCTATTTATCTCGGTTTCCTTTTAGAAATTTAAATGAGGCAGCGGTTTCCCGATAGGCCACTTTTAGCGAAATTTTAATTTATCTGGATTTTCTAAAGAAACTTCAGAAAATATTTTTTTATGGACAAGAAGTTGTTGTGTTCATATTTTTTTCTTTTACGAATAAAATAATAAATCTGAAAGTCTGTGATTACTTATTATTTGCTTAGTTACAATGATGAGACGAGACATTATATCAAAAAGATTGCTTTTTACTTTTTACCAAGAAAAATAATCCATAAAATACATTTGACGTAGAATTAATTTAATCCTGAAAATGTAAAAGTAATCCATAACAAATCCTACGTAAAAGAACCTCTAAATCGAAATAATATTCGAAAATTCAGCATACTATTAAGAATGATTTACGAAAATTGTCAAAGAACAAGTAACTTTCAGAAAGCGTTCCTTGAACAAAATCCACATAATTACCAGAGTGTCAGGTCAAATCACATTACCACTTCGTTTAGTACCCCATAATTTGTAAAAGTGGTCCTTTTTATACACGAACATCGTAGGATCGTGTTCGCCGATTACGGTAAGATTTGTGGAGGAACTTTCTCCGGGGTGTCTTTTTAGGGAAATTTGTCACAAATTAACGGACGACAAAGATTGTCGTGATGAATGTGGGTGACATAAGTGGGGTGAACTCGTAATTACGAACCTGGCTCTATATCATTTTTGTCATAGACGCTTTTTGGCTTTGCTTTTAACCTTATTTATGGAATTTTTATCGAATTGGGTTTTGTAACCGTTTTAACTTTGTGTCTTAGGTATAAGGTAGGCATAAACTATGAATAATTTTAATTACAACTTAAGATAAGCAATATTAGTAATTGGTTCTTCTGCAATTTGTGTATTTTTAATTCAAATGCTTAACTAATAAAATTTATATACCTACCTACCTATCTTAGGCAAGTGATAATCATATTTTTAAATGTTTTCTTAAAGGTCGTTTCAGAACTTATCAGTGTTGGACATTCATTTTTGTTATACAAAAATGTAGAAAAGAAGATGAATCTTGTACTATGTATTTTAGCAGAACTAAATAAGAAACATAGGTAGTTATGCCTGAGTGACCTCAAAATATGGACTGTATTACACAAAAACATTAGTAGGTAACCATTATAATGTTATTGTATAGTAATAGTACCTATGATAGGTAATCAATATACATTTCCTAAGATGTATTGTTAGGCTTACCGTACAATATTAAGTAATATTATTTGATCTCCACAATGTTTCCCTAAAGCATTAATTGCGAGGAAATACGAACAATATTAAGAAACAGTTCTACGTACAATGGACGCCCATTTAGTTAGCGATCTCCGAGAATAAACTTAATTCGCAATACAAACAAGTAGCACTAACGATGTCACAGGAAAATGTACCTAATTTATCATAACAATAAGGTACTCGTATAAACGTTAGCGGGAAATGTTGCCTTTTTGGTAATAATAAGATGCTTGTATTCGGTAATTTTTACACGAATGCGTTTGAAGGAGGATTATGTTTTTGAGCGTATGCGTGTTTTTATCTTATATACGAGTATGTATGTATGAATATATTATGTATGTGTGTATGTATGTATGTCTTTGACAGGTTCTACAGACCAAATGACATGACATTATGTCATTAGTTTCGTTTAGATTATGAATGTGACATAGGCTATGCATTATTTTTAAAAACACTCCCAATTTTCGAGTACTGATTTTCCTCTTTTAATGATTAATAGTTTTTATAGAACTCTGTTGTACTCGCATTTTTATGTACGTAAATACGTAAATAAAACCAATACCAAGTTACCATGTCTGTCGCCATGCAGACACTGACATTATCAAGTTAATTATGGTGAGTGACAAAAGGACGCAGAAAAATGTACGAGCATAATGAACCGGCTAACAGGGAGTGGTCGAAGTTTGACGATGATAGCGAGTGCTGTTTGTACGAACTTATTTTGTGGTATTTTGAGGTCAAGAGAAATAAGTGTTCACCAACGTACGAACTTATATAGAGAAGAAAAATAAATGTTTGTTGACATTATAGTTTACAGTTTTTTTCCTTGCCTCGTTAGGGAACTTCTTTGGAATAATAATTTTTAGGTTTTGTGATTTGTTTTTCTTTTTCAGGTTTCTTGTACTCATATTATAAAACGATTTTTGTCACATAAGTCCCAAAAATTTAAAAAAAAAGAAACAAAAGAAAAATTGCCAAATCTGTGTACCACTGTCTAACTATTAATCAAGCCAAACATTGGGCATAATATTTTTATCTTTAAAAATAAAACCCTAACGTTATTTTGTCACTAAACTCCTCTTAAACGGCTAGACCGATTTTAATAAACATTTTGTGGTGTATTTAAAGCCCCCTAATGACAAGTGCCTTTATAATATTGGCTACTAAAGTGCACTAACTTAAAACTACTCACTCTTGCCTCTACACATTAAATAAATAATAAACTACGTAGTAATACTTCGCCGTTCGTCTCGTTACAAGCATACAGGTGATAACATCTTATAATACCTACTCTCCACATACCTTCATACTAAGATAAACGCGAAGGGATTAACTTAAGGGTTACAGCTGAGGCCCGAAGTGACTTGTTTCACTATCAGAGGCGTATTTCGCGCACTGTACATTAGCTAGTAATACTAAGAACTAGGTAAGAAAGAGCTAACTGTATAATGTACCTATTATTAGTTGTTCTCTGATAAGAACCCAGTATAGAATACAGTGTAGCAAATTGATGTAGTCAGCAGGATAGGAAATGTTGAAGTTAGCTCTTATGCGACATGAAATAAGTCCTAAAATGTATACAGAATACTTACTTGTTTTGGCAGCTGCGATGACCATCGTACCATGGAAAACGGAAAATTAAGAAGTCCAACACATCTCGTTTCTTAGATGACAATTTGCATCAATACTAATCGTACCGCTTCATAGAATTAGTATTACAAAAACGCGCTGAGAACGTAGTGATTCGCATATAACGTGGTTGGTGAATTAAAGAAAAACGTGAGGGAGGAAACACAGAGACCGAAAAAATAATTTAAAACTCATCATTAAAATTTTTGTCTCACCGAGCTAAGAACCCATGATCCATTAAACAGCCGGCTGGTATTGAAGTTTTATGCAATACGAATTGTCTTTAACACATTCGCTGGTAGTATGACAAGTGACTGTATATGCACGGCTTAAGATAATAATGTTTAAACGTTTAAGTTAAACCGCCCGCCGTGTGAGTTAACACATTCTTTCAACTTCGAGAACAAATGCACGACTTTCTGGACCCATTCGACCAGTTACAGTGCAACTGTTTCAAGTTGAAGAAGCGCGGACGACAAATATTTATATTATTTTGTGAAAAATATTGACGGTTATAGCATAAGTTCGCGCAGCAGAAATTTTAATTCGTAATTCAAGTTTTCGCTTGGTGAGAATCGTACCGAGGACCGATTGAATGGCGATCCATGGTAACCACTGCAGCATAATAATTAATTGCACTACCATAATATTCGATGATACTCAAGTTAAATACAGTCTATATACATAGGTATATGTTCATAGCCTGATAGCTTGCGTCGATCTTAAGTGGTCGATAAAGTTAAGCAACTGCGGGAACTAAAGTTAGAAGCGTGACCGCTAGTTGCTAAAATTCTAGTGCGTTTCCTGCTTCAGATAGCATGTCAAGTCGTCAATCCCGTTATTTTTGTTAGAGAACATTTATTGAGCCATTTTTAAGGCCTCAGAATAGCATAAAAACTCCCGACGCTTGGGTTAACTTAAACCTTTCTATCAATACGCATTAAAAGGCATGCAGAAGTTTGCAACATTCCTTTATCTATACTATAATAAAACAGTAAAATAAATTTGTCTGTACATTGAGTATATTTACCAAAAACTAATCTAGAGTGATTCAAAAACAGTAACTGAGTACGAATCTACTTATTATAAAGGACATAACAGGCGTTGTTCTGCATTTGCCTCATCAGGTACTTGTAATTTTAAATTTTTATTTACCTTTAGTAAACGCTCAATATTGGACAACTTTAGCTTTGACAGAGTTTCAATAACTCTTATAGTTTGGCTGGTCCCTTGAAGTATCTCGACATCAGCTCCACCTACTTGGTCCAACTGTGACTTGAAACCATACTCAGTCCTTCTAAAATACGTCACACAATTTTTATTATAAACGGTCCAGTCCGTTAGGAGAAGTTCAGTGACAAATACGTACGCAGTGTTTTTTTATTATGAAGATAAGGAAAAATCCATATAAGGGTCTGTTATTGCACCCTTATTTCGTGAATGAATAGTAGATATTGTCTTTTAATTTGTCATAGGTATATAATGTTTGCTCGAATCTTCAACAGTATCTTAGTAAGAGGAATTTTTGGTATTAGATAAAACCATAGCACTCAACACACATTTTCACTTTAAGAGTGCTACAGAATAGAGATTAATATGTTGGTCAACAATTTAAAACTTGCATAATTAGACAACTTTCTCGTTATTTACAAAAGGTCCAAAAAAATTATGTGGAAAAGAAATTGTTACTGACCTAGGGAACTAAAAATTGTATCAATTACTGGACATTTGTTAGATGAGTCTATCTTTAGGTTTATTTTCTAGGAGAAGCTCCCATAATTTAATAGTTTGTGTATAATTATACCTACGTAATTGAAACGCTCGTACCTTGAGCACGTGCTTTAAGCAAATGAGTAATTGGCATTAAAAATTCTTGAGCGTCTCCGTGCTTCAGAGGATACGTCATCGTTAGACGACTATCGTCAAATGTTGGAGGCCTTAGGGAAGCCTAAAAACTTCCAAAACTTATTGGCCACTACTTCCTCTACCAAACCGCAATGAAGCAACAACCAACGATGTATAAAAGCTAACAGCCCAGAACATTATCTAAACGCGAAGAAAAACTCGACAAATGCGCTCCATACAGCAAAAACCTCACGACAATATTTCTATTTCGACAAAAACACACCATTTGTCGAAATCGACAACAATTTTTTATCTTTTTTATATCCGGCCGTACTTCAAACGCCTATTTATCGAGAAAGTCCCTTGTTATTGGACAAAGGCGATTTGTATGAAAAATCCTATTGTGCTCTGACAATATGTCAAAATATTAGCGGCTTTTAGGTAAATCACTTCTAAAGTTGGGTGGAGTTGTTTTAGCGTATTATTTTGAGACGTGGATTAATATTGAAAATAAGTTTGAAGCTATTGAAGTATTTGGGCCACTTTTACGTTTTACTTTTTAGTTTTGTTATTGTAATCTATGCTAATTATTATATTAGACAACTTTTGCTCCATTATTTTAGTAACTAATAAATTGGATAGTTCTTTCAAATGTCTCGACGACACCACCATTTATTGGATCCAATTATGGTAGTAAAACAAACAGGTGGTAGGACGTACAAACATCCAAACATCTTTACAAACTTTCACATCCTACTAACATTATAAATGTGAAAGTTTGTAAAGATGTTTGGATGTTTGGACGTTTGGATGTTTGTCCCTCCTTCACGGTCTAACCGTTGAACGGATTAAGCTGAAACTTGGTACACAGATAGGTTGCATCCAGGAATAGGACATAGGATACATTTTATCCCAATGATAGGTTCCCTTGGGATAAAATCAATATTTTGTTTATCGACTTTTCCGCGGGCGGAGCCGCGGGCATCGTCTAGTTTATAATATTAGTAGGATGCGCCCTCCAATGTTTAGCAGTTCAGTTTTCTTTTCTATTAATGATTACTAGTATCATAACGCATATAGAGATTATTTAATTAACCCGACCCAGTAAAATATATTATGCCGACTCTAATTCACAATTCAAAGACATGGTAATGATGCCACATCCCAAGACGGGTACTTGACCTGTTTCGTTGTAAAGTGACTGCATTACTCTCGCTTTCAAACAGCGGCATTAACTACTGAGGAGGTATGAGCACTTAAATTTGAACTGAGACAAATATTTGGCTGTAGTATTTAAATATTTGTCAACAAACATTATAAACTTCCTTTGGAATCGGTAATTGAATAGGAGGTATATGAGGTTTGACTATCGGCTTAGTTATTCTCTTATGTGAATAGACGACAAATAAAGTTAAGAGCCCCTTTGTTAGTAGTTAAAAGATCTGCTAGTTTGAAGTCTTGAAGATATTTTTTTATCTATACTTATATTAAAAAGGCGAAAGTAACACCGTCTGTCTGTCACCTTTTTAAACTTAAATTACTGGACTGATTTAAGAGTGATTTAAATTCGTACGTGCTTCTATTATTTTTGCAACGCGTACGAAATCAAACTTTGACTTCGTATATAAAATCCTAGCAAACATTTTTTGTTACTGAACTCCAAGACAAATGGGCAGACTATAATAATAATTTTGCGATGTATTTAAGAAGAACCGAGAATAGTTGAGAACTACAATTATTAGACCTGGTAGTTTATGCAGTTTGAGATACTCCAAGGGACCAGACAAACTATTGTAGTCATAGTAAAAGTAGTCCAATATGATAAGTATCTAGTATACATGAAAATTTAAAGTAGGGAACACCTGGCGTGGAAAATAGGAGGGTTAACTGAAGTCTGGGTTTCTAACGCGGGGGTAATTACCCAGCGGGGGTAAATCAGCTATTATATAGGGGTAACGGGGAACTTAATAATAAGGATCGTAAAATAAAAAAAATATAGAAAAAGTAACTTGAATTCACAGACGAAAAAATATATAGACCGAGACTTCAGAACAAATGAGCGTAATAAAAAACATAACGTACCTACTTATCAAATGATAACGTTTTCCGGTACATTGCTCGACAGACCGTGCGCTGTGACATACGTCAAATCGTAAAAAAAGAAGAAAATGACTTCATTTTTTTTTTGTAAAGACAGTCTATACATTTTTGGTCAGATCTTGTATTGTTTGTTTTGATAACATTTTAAAGACAGGGTAAAATAAGTTTTCCTCAAAGGTAACCAAAACAATCTCTACTGCTCTTCTAGTATTATTAAATAGATATTTCACGAGCATTCTCAAAATCTAATGAGATGTAAAAAATACGGATTATAAATAAAATATTAACGAGTTTGCTTAAAAAAATTCACATGCATCATTCACAACGGTACCTACACAAGTAATTAATGTAAAAAATATGCAAATGGTATTTAGAAACGCCATTAGCAAAACTCATTACTGTCCACGCCTTGTATGATCTGCATATGCTAACATGGATTCAAAAATCTTATGTCTCGTCTCAATTGGATATTTGAGAGAAAAAATGCCTTTAAGCTAGCCTGGAACTAACTAAATAAAATTGAAGTGTCCGTTTGTAATATTAAAATAACCGCTTTTCTTAATTCATACGTATGTATACACGGTACACGTAACAAATTTTTTTTTTTTTTAATTTTTTTCTGTCTGTTTAATCCGGCTTATCTCTGAAACGACTGGTTAAATTTTGACGGGACTTTCACTGGCGGGTAGCTGATGTAATAAAACGTAACTTAGACAATTTTTGTTTACTTTCAGCTTTCAAGGTTTCCCGAAGCGAAGCGAGGGCGGCTCCACTAGTAAATAATTTCGTACGCTAATAAAGTTTCGCACCTCTGAGCACTAAGAAACCGTGTTAATCCTTTGAAAACAACACATCAAAGCTAATTTGTCATGACGGCAACTCAAACGGTAAAAGAGTAACGTAACTAGAGTTATGGCAACGTGTACTTCCTTATTCCTATTGTAAATGTCAAACTAAGTTTAGGTTATACTAGCTTTATTATTCACACACTGAGATTATTACTCCCACTAGGGTAGGTTAAAGTTTATCAGATTATGTATATTCAAATTCAAAATCATTAATTCATGTAGGTATCAATGATACACTTATGCGCAATTTTTTTAATCTACCTGCCTAAAGGTGCCTTTTTATGGAGGAGAAGAAAGGGGAAAGAAACTCCCCCACGCATCTTTTTTTATATACGAGTATGTGCATTTCTTTGGTACGCTCTACAGCCTGAACAGCTTGACTGATTTCAACATTGTCGTCATTGGGTTTATCAGCATTTGGAGAGTGGCATAGACTAATATTTTTTATTATTCCAATATAAACTAACTGCATAGACCAAAAAATATATAGACGCAGTCTTCGAAACAAAGAAGCGTAGTAAGAAAAACATAACGTTAGTAACAAACAAATGACAACGTTTTCCGGTACATTGCTCGGCAGACCGTGCTCGGTGACATACCTACTTCAGAATGTAAAAAAAGAAAAAAAATTACCTCACTTTTTTGTTCTGAACACTGAGTCTATAATATTTTTTGTCTGAGATTGACTGCTAATCAACTTTTTATTTTGTATTGAGTTATTATACGAGTATGCATACAATTACTCGTATATTACTGCAAATCATTGGTCCCTTCTAGATCTAAAGCTTCACATACACAGACGAACTGTTTAAATCAGTCCGTGTATATCCAGCCTTACACCGTGTAAAACAGTATTTGCTTCGTCATCAATGTTTAAAATGGTTTTAAACGCCGATGTAAGCGCGACGGTGCGTGTCGTCGTTTATTTTTTTCTTCGTGACGAGACTTCCGTTCGACCTCCTGGTAAGTATGACGTAATGAAACTGTAACGGGATACAATAACTGTACGATACGTGGAATTTATTTAAGACTAGTGGACCCGCCATCGCTTCGCTTCGGTGTGTTTTTTCAATATGGCTGACTACGTCAACTGTCAGTCACGTCAGTTATGGATGTCTCATACAAACTTTTAGTTTTAATAATTTTTGGTAGAGTGGACTGATTTAAATTAAATAAAGCCTAAACAACGCCCTGAGTTCAAGACTATTTATTTATGCATTTCATTCATTGTTCTGTCAAATCAGCCGGTTTTACGTGATGCTCTTTCAAACACACAGACTCAGTAGTAGCCCATTAATTGAGGTTAACAGCACAACTTCACTATAAGTACTAAATAAGTCAATTGTCACTTTCAATATAAATCCCCTCCCTT
>LGAG01000204.1:243221-253543 GCA_001278395.1 Lerema accius
CTTGATAAACTTAATCCCACAGGCTTTTTAGTAACAAACAAGCAGGGACATTTGCAAAGAAAATACGTAATACTGTCCCTAGTGGATTCCTCATGTGTACAATACAGAGTAGGCTAGTACAGGTATCGTTTAGGGATGACACAGTCGTGATATCGTACGCTAGTCGCAGTTGGCATAGCGGGATTGTGACAGATAAGGGATTTGCCCAAACCTATGACTGATGTCCCTAGCTTCAACTGTGTGGTGTGAGTTATGAGATTTCGCGATTTGTGAGTACAAATTGATTTAGAGTGTAATGATTAAAATTTTTGGATGTAGTGTTATCATTTTTAACATAAATTTTTATACACATAAACTAACCTATTAACCCGCCTTAGTCCTACTCGGAGTTTGTTACGCTGTCCATGGGTGGCAGGGGTTGGTGGCACTTGACGTTTGACCCAAAAAAAAGAATAGACAGAGCGATTGTATACAATTGCGACTAAATAAGTGACGCACAAAAATATGACACGCGCTCGCCGTATACTGAGCGGTGGGTTTCATTATGGTCGAACTGTTAGGTGCATATTAACGTTCGTCACTTTTCGGCTTGATGGCTCCGTCTATTCTTTTTTATGGGTTTGTGTTGGAAACATTTATTAGTCGATTGAGAAGATTATGAAAAATAAATAAATTAAATTCACAACTACGCTGCATCTTATGATTTATACCATTCGTAGTGAAACTCAGCAGAATTCAAGTGAAATTGCCTTGCATGTGGGAGATGAAAATAGAACTAAAATATTGACTCCGCTTTGTCACAAATTGCCCTATACGTCCCATTTCAAATTCTACCTACATTTGGAATAGTAGCAAGGTAATCTTTATTACACGTAACTTGTCAAATTGCCGACTCTGTTCAAAGCCGACGTTCATAGGGTCGTAGGTTCGATTCTCAGCTGGTCAGAAATACGAGTATTAATGTGCGTGTGTGTGTTTTTGTCTAATCTGCCACAACAAAAGGGATCCTTGTGGAAGGCCGTTAAGTCGTTTGATGACATCCATTAGTTAAGATTATAAATAACAGGTACTAATAGATAAATAACAAACCTGACTTGTTAATTATTTTTTTCAGGGTTGGGAGTTTTTTTGATAAAAAATAGATAGGCTGTGATACTCACAATGGGGATGAATCCAATGACATCTCACACACTGTAATCTATTCAGCTGTATGCGCTGTAGAGCATGGCAAAGGAATGAACTTAATACACGATACGCTTGAAAAACAAATCTTTCCTTTTGTCGCAGTTAAGTAAAAATCGTTTTCTTTAATCGACTGTTAAACAGGAAAGTATAATACCATCTTATCGGATCTAAATAACATCACAACGGTAAATGCATTAAAAAAACAAATTAACCCGCTATCTCTTATCCCTCGCGCCAAACGTATCGGTCGAAAGCTCAGGAGGACTCGTCGTGAAATTGCGTCGCGCGTGCGAAATGAAAATGACGTCATATTACGTCGCCGTCGGCTTAACGCGCGGGAATGCTTTGTGCTTACACGTAAATGTACGTCCTTATAGCTTTCATGATTCAAGAAAGATCGTGTTTGACTTTATCTTGAATGGAGTTTTTTTGCGCGGCCCGGAATTGAGATTGGTTGTTTGGTGTTGATTTGATTCGCGACGGAGTTTTAATTTTGATAATGCTTGGGGTGGGAAGTAGGTAATTTTGTAATTGGTTTTTTATATACCTACAGCCATTAATTATATTGGAGTAAATACTCAGTATGGGCCAATAGTAGTATCTAAATTATTCATCCAATATTTTTTTATATTGAATGTTTTAGTATTGAAGCGCCCGTCATCCATAGCTTGCGTCGAATTACTGATCGAGGAAGTTAAGGAAATAAAGACGCGGTCAGATAATGCATAACTGACCACTACCTACTGTCAAAAAATCTTAATCCTTTACTTTCTAAGGAGGGCACGTTACACTGCCAATTTTGGTTATCGTTAGATGACAATCGTTAAGTCATTTTTGCCGCTTTTAACAGGTATAAAAACTCCCGATATTTGAAAAGACAAATCATTCTAACAATGAATACAGACTCCAGCCCTCTAGTCAGCCATTATAGGGTTAAAGTAACATATCATCTATTACCTTTTTATCTACATCGTGGCATCTACTCGTATACTAATTATAAAGCTGAAGAGTTTGTTTCTTTAAACGCGCTTATCTCAGAAACTACTAGACCGATTTGAGAAATTATTTTAGCGTAAGATAGTCCATTTATCGAGGAAGGCTATAGGCTATATAACATCACGCTAAGATGAATAGGAGAGAAGCAGCAATAAAAAATAATGCGAAAACGGCAAATTAACGCAGGTACATCCGCCGACGATTGCTAGTAAGATATAAAGCTTAAGCTAAGCCTCAAGCTAGTATTAATTTCAGTGTATCATTTCACAGATCAACGCTCAAATAACATATTGCATCCATATCAATTACATGGAAAGCTTTAGGCGATGCGCAAATGTATCTACTCGTAACTCAGTAGGTACTTGTACTCGTACATACGTACATACAACCGATACTATTGCTTTCCTAACCTAAAGGTTATATTATTATCTATTAAGGAAGGATGGGAAATCAAACATCGAGTTGTAGGTTGGTGTACGGGTGTATATAAATTTTCCAAGACTAAAATCACATCAATCATAGCCACAGAGAAATGTATCAGCATATTGTAGCCACAATACAGGAAATACATTAACACGCAGATAAAAAACAGTAATTTTAATCCATCTTTCTTCCTACGTAGCTAGGAATCGAACTAAGGACCCATTATTAGTAGTCCTGTATGAAAACCACAGCGCTCTAAGGTCATCAAAAAATTACAAAAAAAAATTGCACCTCGTTATTTTTTTTTTTATTTTTTTATTGGACACCCAACGCAGGTTACAAAAAAGTTAAAAATTCTATTATTCAAAACATAGTACTATTAACATTTAAAAATATATATATTTGCAGTACTAATCAGACAAATTACAAATCAACTACGTACAGGTTAACAAAGGGGTCGTAAGGAAAATTAGCATCATTTTCCTCTTGCATCCACTTACTAAGCCCCTTGCTTTTTATATGACACGTTTAAAGTACCCCTGTCTCCTCTATACGCCTACGCGACACTTTGCAAGTACTGTGTACGAACGTACATACATACATTTGCGCCTACACGACAGTTTGCAAGTACTGTGCTAGATAAATTACACACTTAAAGTGATATTTCTAGAAGGTATTATGAAATAACTGTATGTGTATAATACAGTAATTTTGAAATTGATTTAGCTTTACAGGTTAGTTTTACAAAGAAGAAAGATTTATAAGAAACTGTTAGAAAATACCTACTAAATAAAAAAATAAAAAATTGTTATAAATATCAGACAAATACTTCATGAATCCAAAAAAACTAATGGATAACAAAGATATTATATAAATATTAAATAAATTATTTTTTTAGAAACACAGTTAAAATCTAAAGATTAATAAACTGAACTATGAACACAATAAAAAAATTAAATATTAAAATACGAATTATCAGAATCAGCTTTATACATATAGCTTGCTGCAGTGTACAAAGTTCGATTCCCGACGGAGGCAAGTTCGGTATCGGCCGTCACAAAATTATTCAAATCATTTGTGCCTCGGGCTAGTATTAGGGTATTTATAGACGAACGAATAAAACGCAGCATATATTTGTGTTAAAATAAATGCTCATAATCTATGTGATATCGCCTCATTTTGGATCTTGTATACAATAAAAAAAGTTAATGCTTGTAAAATTACATATTTCTGGTACTGAGAATCTCTGAGCTTAGCCGAAGACGAACGGACAGACAGAAAGACGAGCATAGCGAAAGTAGGTTTCGATTTTTTAACTAAAATCGTCAAATTTTTTTCGTCGATACATAATTATAAACAGAAATTCTTGTATTATGTATTCAACTACATTAACACCAGTTTTGTGTAAAACTTTGCTTTGTACACTTCTTCTCCATATAAACTTTAGGTATGCCAAATCTCAAGCACTTAAGGGCCAGCGATATTTCTCAAAATGTACCGAAATTCGTACCCTATTGATCTTTTAAATAAGGAACCTTTAAATTCAAATACATTGCAATACTAACTTGCAGATTAGATACTTTTAATACCATATTATAAAAATACACGGCAAAAAACGTAAAACGCGAGCACAACCAAGCACTTTATTTACTCTATCTAAAACTACACAAGGTGTTTATTCCATACAACCATTATCCTATAAATGCTCGAACAAAACGCTGACTAGTGCTTTAAAAACGCCACGTGTGAACAGTATGCAATTACGGACACGTCTTACTATAAGCGAGTAAGCTGATAAACGTTTTAGTTTGGTTATTATCTACAAGACTTCGGAAGAGTAGTTAAAAAATTGTTGGATTTATTCCAAGGGAACCTATAAACAGGATACAATCTATCCTATGTCCTATTCCTGGATGCAAATTTATCAGTGTGCTAAGTTTCAGCTTAATCCGTTCAACGGTTAGAACGTGTAAGACTTACAAACAATCAAATATCCAAACATCTTTATAAACTTTAACAATTATAGGTAATAGTAGGATAAATAAATGTTTAGTATTATCTGAAAGGGTTTAGGATACGCAGATTAATAGACCATTTTTGCGATGTCCCAGTGGTTAGAATTTAATCATTCGTCGGCTGGTTAACTCTGTCTATTATTTTTTATGGGTCTGTAGTTTCAAGTTTTAAGCCATAAATTCGCTGGGAGTACAACAAGTACCTAACAGGCCCCAGAGGCCCCCGGGATCATAGGAATCAGGGGCCGCAAATATTTGGGGACGCAGCGACCCCTCTTGGTCACCACGGGCTGATATTACATAGTTTGCGCGCAGTAATCGAGTTTCGTTCATTTTTTATTTATGCCGGCAAATTGTGTAGTCTGCGCCGTAATGCGCTGTTGGTATAAACATATTTAATGCTCAGTTTTTTGGGCTTCATTCGTATTCATATTTTATCTGTATTCGTAACTGAGTTATAATAATGTGGGTGTTGTCAAGTCTAGGGAGAATAGGCTTCTTCTAAGTTAGTGCGCTTTAGGATCTAAGATTACATCTCTACTTTTCATCAGATGGGATCATAGTCAAGCACTAATTTAATCTTAAATATAATAAAATTGAAAGTTGGGGGGGGCTCTGTTTGTCTGTGTGTTTGAGAGAGCATCACGTAAAAACGGCTGATTCCACAGAACAATGGATGAAATACTTAAATAATCCTTAACTCGGGGCGTTATTTAGGCTTTATTTTATTTAAATCAGTCCACTCTATTAAAAGTTATTAAAATTTAAAGTTAGTATGGGACTTCTTTAACTGGCGTGACTGACAGTTAACTTGGTCAGCCATATTGAGCGAAGCGAGGGCGGGTACACTAGGTTGTAAGAAAAAAAAGTTAAATACAAACCGTTTACTAAGAGTTATCGTAGCGGAGTTTATTGACCTACAAGTCTTGTCAATGACTTTCGACAAGACAACGAATTTTATCGATTGAAATAGCCTCAATTAATGAACCAATCGAGGACACCGCTTTCACGTCATAACTTAGTCCTAGGCTTCTCTAGAGCATACTTCACCACGCTGCTCCAGTGCGGGTTTACGAGGTTAGTGGCCATCTTAACTGTCAGTTTTAATTGTCAGTTTTAACTGACAGTTTATAAAAATCAAATACGAAAGGTTAAGTTCCGAGAGCTATTACCACGGTCACCCATCTTCTTTCTGACCACGCCCGCAGTTGCTTAACATCATCGAAACCACGTAAGCTACGGTTACTATACAGCGTAACAAACATAACTTATGGTAGTTTAGAACGATTCGTTTATTTCCTTTTCGACGTAAGCCATTTATCACTGCCTGTCAACGTCTGTCATCGGTCAACTCCAAATGTTTTTACTCACAATTAATGGCAACAAATTAAGGGGCATTGTGTCTGAAACTGGTCCCTTTTGAAGCCCTTGTTAGGAAAAAGTATTTCTATTTAGGAAGTTGAAAGTCATAACAAACTAGGCGGTCGGTGGTCGCAATTAGAGTGTAATTTAATTAATTCATTGTTGAGGTAAATTTTAATGTCGTAGAAATTAGAATTACCCTTAAATGGTCCTAGTACACTAACAACCACTGATTTTGAGGACGATCGTTTGTGAAGAAATTAGTTGCGATATCAAGTAAGACAATAACTAGCGTAGTAATTCCCCTACTTAGACGTCACCAAATTCTTTTACATATCCTCTTTCACATTCCTTCGAACCCTAAAAACATGAAAGACACGTACAAAAAGCCCTGTAACATTAATCCTAAATCCACTCGGAGGATTTCACGCGTAATAGTTTCATAACAAAACATGTTTACCAAGCTACCACGGACTCAACTAAAATATTTTCGTATAAGCCCACATAAAAACCTTATTACGCTATAAAGCAGGGTTATATAACCGCACACGACTCCGACGCCTTCTTACGAATACTCCCGAATCTATGGTAATAGCAGATCAAATGCTAATCTCTGTAGACGTGCGCGGAAACTCGATATTTTAATCAGTGAGGATCCTGTACGCTTGATACATTCCAAGTCGGAATGTAATAACGATGCATTGTTTTACTGACTTTGAGAAAGAGGTAAGTTTGATTCGATTTTTGACTTACTGAGCTAGGAGCAAAAGGTTATATACCTCGTAGTGTAATTTTTGTCTTCATTGTTCATTGACGACCTCGTAGCCCGCTGGGAATCGAACTCAGGACACTTCCAACAGCGATCCAGCGTGGTAACCACTGCGCCACACGAATCGTATAATTGACGTATACCTAACATTCTAATTGTAATTACAGTCACGTTTGAAAATAACGATAATCTTGATAAAGCCTTATTAACTAAAAGTATCCGAGATAATCCGAGATCAGACTACGCCGAACAGACCTCATTAACTAATTAATTTACACGATTAATATTGAAATTCATATAATTAAGTTGACGTAATTATATAGCGTAAGGCCATTTTGTTTTACGATCCATAAATAATTGAGTTATCCGAAGCACAAAGGTGTTTTTAACACAATGATAAATAATTAATGTGTATTTTTATTGAGTGCTCGTGTAAAACAGCTTGAGTTCTATAGACTACTAGCTGACCCGGCAGACGTCGTTCTGCAACATATTATTAAATATGATTTTTTACACCTTGGGTTCGAAAAACCCAAATATCTTACGGACCCCTATTTTTTCTAAAATAAAATATACCCTATGTTACTCGTAGATAATGGAGCTTTCCAATGGTGAAAGAATTTGGAAAATTTGTTCAGTAGGTTTTGAGTTTATCCTTTACAAACAACGAAACAAAAATTAAATGTTTCCTCATTATAATATTAGTACAGAAGTATAGATAGTGTTAAATAAGAAAGTTGACCTCAACCTTATTACGGCCTACTACTAAGTACGGGTCTCTCCTCATAACTGAGGTGTGCGGATTGGCAGTCACTTTACTATTTTTTTATTATCATTGCCCCAAAACATTTGTATACCACAATGATTACCAAGTTGGACTGCTGTTCAATTCCCCGGTGAAGCAAAAACTTTAATAATGACTTTTTGGTCTCGGTCTGCATGTGTGTGTTTGTGTGATCCTGTCCATAAGTATTGTCCTTGATACCCACGACATAGGGATTTTAATGTGTTATATGTGTAGAGTTAAAAAAAATACTTACAGAGAAGACCGCCACTCATTGACTCTTACCTGCAAAACAAAAGAAGATTAACTTGATTTGACTTAGAACGCTTTGAAGTTCTTGTATCTAACTGTTCGAAAAGATCTTAAATTATCTAGTTAAGTAACTGCTAGTGCAGTCCATAGAAAGATAACATTACAATCATTTTGTTTACAAAAAAAATATTTATGATTTGAGTGGAATGGAGTGGAACTGCTCATTTCCATCCGTCAAATCATCGTCGTTGTCAAATAAAAGGAACTAAGTAATACTTATTAAAAGAAAAATATCTGACCTTTTAGAGTTCATGTAAATAAAAAATTTATTGTTCTAAAACTAGTAACTGATAATTAATTTATAATTTCTCTAGCTAAGACTAGAGTTACGTTCTCAAGAAAGACTAGTGACCCATAGGTCATTAATGCAGACCAATATGAAACATACGATCATCACCACAATCCAATTAGACAATGATTAATGAGAAGCAGAGGTCTTCCCATAAAGCAGTTAAGGTCATTACCGGACGCCATAAATAAGTTCCCTCGATAATTCTGCTGATAGCGACGCATATCCGCCAAATTATAGGTTTGTCTTACTTTATAATAGACTCGGTGATTTGTTGGCATTTAAGGCGAAATTGATTGTACTAAATTCAAATTTAAAAGCTTAAAAACTAGTACTAAGTACTTTTATGGAAAAATGATTAAAAATACTTTGTCAATAATTAAAAGATTGCTTATTGAATAACTAGACGATGCCCGCGGCTCCGCCCGCGGAAAATTCGATAAACAAAATATTGATTTTATCCCAAGAGAACCTATAGTCGGGACACAATCCATCCTTTGTCCTATTCCTGGATGCAAACTATCTGTGTGCCAAGTTTCAGCTTAATCTGTTTAACGGTTAGAGCGTGAAGGAGGGACAAACATCCAAACATCTACCAAATAAACTATTAGAAATACCGAAATGCATAGCAATAGATGTTAAATATGATGATAGTTTACTAAAATTATGGAATAATTATACGAAGATACCTAAATGAAGTATTTGATGACAAATTTTGTAGCAGAACAAAGGCTGACTGGTCTTCTAGTAAACTATAAATATACCTACAACTTAACAAAACAAGATCAGGATAGGAAATAATTATGTAAAGGAATCGCAGACAAAACCCATCCATGCTTGATAGTTTTTCGCTGACAGAACTGCAGTATTCAAAGCTCAAAGTGGGAATCAACAAAAGACTAGCACACAATAGACGCTAATTAGCGTTCATAAGCTGGAAAGATCCTTTAAAGTCTTCTCGAGCTGCACAAGCGCATTGTCAAAGTGTTATTACGTCACTCTTGTCTTGGAAGCGGGTTAGGAACAACTCGACTGAGTTTGCCACTACACTGTCTGATGGCTAGATTTGCGCCCATCTGAAATCTTTGCTAATATAAAGCTAATATAAAGCTAGTATAAAGCTGAAGAGTTTGTTTGTTTGTTTGTTTGAACGCGCTAATCTCAGGAACTACTGGACCGATTTCAAAAATCCTTTTAGTGTAAGATAGTCCATTTATCGAGGAAACTTATAGGCTATATAACATCACGCTATGATGAATAGGAGCGAAGAAATAATGGAAAATGTGGATAAAACGGGGAAAATTATTCATCTTTGAGAGCTTCCGTTGCGTGCGCTGCGAAAACGGTTCAAGATATCAAAAAAATATGTATGGAAGAATTATTCCGCTTTAAATGATCTAAAAAAATGTCCGCGACAGTATATGTCTATCTTTTAAGATTAACTCACTAGAAACATTTTTATGGTAGTCAAATTTGGTTGAAATTAATGTTTGTATATGTGTATGTTTGTAAGTCCTTCACACTCTAATCGTTGAACGGATTAAGCTGCAACTTGGCACACAGATAGTTTGCATCCAGGAATAGGACATGAGATAGATTGTATCCTGATTATAGGTTCCCTTGGGATAAATGCAATAATTTTTTAACTACTCTTCCGCGTGCGAAGCCGTGGGCGTCGTCTAGTTTTTATATAAAGCTGAAGAGTTTGTTTGTTTGTTTGTTTGAACGCGCTAATCTCAGGAACTACTGGACCGATTTCAAAAATCCTTTTAGTGTAAGATAGTCCATTTATCGAGGAAACTTATAGGCTATATAACATCACGTTAAGATGAATAGGAGAGGAGCAGCAAAATTGCAGAAACGGGAAAAATTCAAATCTTCAAATATACATACAGCTCGATTTTTACCGTGAAGTTGGTAATGATTTTTGAGTGTTCAAGTTGGTAACAATATGACTATATTTTGGTCACAATGTATTTGAATTTTGTTTAATTCATCTATAATGTATAATCTATAAAACTAAATAAAATTGTAGTGTCTATTTGTAATAGTAACCACTTTTTACTTAATGCATACGTATCTATACACGGTACATGTTTCAAAAAAAGCATTTTTTTTTTATTTTTGTCTGTCAGTTTGATCCGGCTAATCTCTGAAACGGCTGGTCCGATTTTGACAGGACTTTCA
>LGAG01000205.1:1932-12875 GCA_001278395.1 Lerema accius
CATACACACACACAGAAACAGACAGACACACACACACACACACACACACACACACAGAAACAGACAGACAGTCAGACACAGAAAACACAGATAGATAGGCACGGACAAACATGGATAGTTACGGACTAGATAGATAGAAATTGGCAGACATTGACATAGACAAACAAGATTATACATACACGCTTGACAGGCATGGACAATTGACACAGAAACGCACAAATACTACATATCCAATATAAACATAGCCATAGAAAAAATACTCATGTGCTTAGAGAAATGTAGCCCAGTGCCGGCTTCTTATTTATAACTTAACCGCTTTTTTAGAAGTACTTAGTCTTTGAGTCATAAGGACTACTACTTTAAATTGATATAGAATTTAATTCTTACAAGTAAATAAATAGGTCGTGATAGTTAACAAGAAAATTCTGTTACTCCAGGATGAAATCCAACTAGTGGTATCAGGTACGGCGATTCCCCTCCAAGACCCGAGCAAGTTGGAGTCGGTGAATGGGTCGTCCAGCTCCCAGGTCAGCAGCGCTGTGACTGACCAAGAGGACGACATCTTCGCGCTGGATGAGGAGCAGCTCGCCAAGCAGATACACCAAGAATCAGAGGAAAAGGTCAACGGACCGGTGAGTGGCTATGTCAAAGAGAAATTAATATAATAGTAGCCTATATTCAAAAAGAAAAAAACCACAAAAATTGTAAATTCAGTACCCGAAAATCCTTACTTTGGGCTTCAAATCCTACTTTCTACTAATATTATAAATGTGAAAGTTTGTAAAGATGTTTGGATATTTGGATGTTTGGATATTTGGATGTTTGGATATTTGGATGTTTGTCCCTCCTCCACGCTCTAACCGTTAGATGGATTAATCTGAAACTTGGCACACAGATAGTTTGCATCCGGGAATAGGACATAGGATATATTTTATCCCGATTTTAGGTTCCTTTGGGATGAATCCAATATTTTTTTAAATACTCTTCTGCGGGTGAAGCCGCGGGCGACGTCTAGTATAATATAAATGTACCTTGATAGTATATCGATGTCTTAGTTTATCGTGTACCTATGTCTTGGTGGCAAACTACTTATTTATTAATGATCATCCACTATCACATCACATGGGGTTGTATTAAGATCAAGCACTAACTTAGAGAAAGTAAAACAAAAAACTTCCGGATGTTATTAACCTATACCTCGTTTTTTTCGGCGTGATTTAAAAAGTAAGCAATCTTGACACTACTTTTATTTATTTCATTAACTCAAAAAAATATTTAAAAGTAAACAGAATTGTATTTTAACATTAAATTAATGTTTATTTTTTAATTTTTTCTATTTGTATCTGTCTTATTTTTAAATCGATAATTACAATAAAAAGACACTGTAAGATTATTTACTTTTTAAATCACGACGAAAAAAACGAAGTAAGGTAAGGTGGGGTAAGACTAACACACGGGGCAAGACTTACACTGTCTATTATCTCGATACGTATAGCTAAAATACGAAATTCTTCCAGTCTCTAAGATAGAACAAACGTAAATGTTCTCGGCTAAAACACACACATGTTGTTTCTTCAAGTGCATATCGAGATAATAGACAGTGTTAGTCTTGCCCCGTGTGTTNNNNCACACACATAGCAACACATGAAGAGAGACATGCAAAGACACGCCACACGTGTGCGGCGATACACAAACATGAATACGTACAACGCAAACACACGCATGATCACAGAAATAAGCACGTGCTCTTACACATACACGTATATACCTCGTTTTTTTCGTTTGATTTTAAAAGTAAACAATCTTACAGTGTCTTTTTTATGTAATTATCGATTTAAAAATAAGACAGACACAAATAAAAAAAAATCAAAGAATGAACAATTATTTAATGTTAAAATATATTCCTGTATACTTCTAAATATTTTTATTAATTAATGAAATAAATTAAAGTTGTGCCAAGATTGTTTACCTTTTAAATCGCGACGAAAAAAACGGGGTATACATACACATACAGCGGACACAAACATAGCAACACACCACACAGACAGATACGCACATACTTACACATGAGTGCACGCGCATTCATACAAGCACGTACATATACGCATGCACTCGCACAAACAGACGTGAAGTTAAAGTTATATTAGGTACGTATTATTGACTCAGATAGACACGAAGTTGAAGTCAAATTACTTTTTTATCTCGGAAAGTAACAGATCACTTCATTAAAATAAAAACCTCACTGCTAGGGCCACAAAATAGTTTACTATTTTCATCATGTATATACAAACACGACACGCAAGCATGTACGAACGCACACATAGACACACACTAAGTACGATGTATGTAATCACAACATAGCAACACAATTAATGTTGACATCGGCATCTTCCAGCGAAAAATTTCGAACAATTCTATAATCTATTATTGAACAAGTTATGGTCGAATTTCGACCAGTGTTATTTATATTAATATCTGTGTGTCAGGTACTGGCCATAGTGCGGGCCTACACTGCAGCGCTCGGCGGAAATGCCCTCACCTCCTTCTATATCACACAGTTGATGCTACAAGATAATGCGCACAAAAACCAGGTAACAATATCTTTTATATATTAATTCCTATAATTCATTCATCCTGTATGCAATATATAGATGGCAGATGGGATCTTTTTAGATATTAAAAACATGTCTTTTTTTGTACAGATTGACTTGACTTTTTCAACTCATAATAGAGCATTGAATTTTGAATTTTATGTATTGTATGCTATGGTTCAATTTTCAATATTATCAGAAAGAATATACATATCGTAATGAACAAACCCGCTATATATAACACAAATTGAATATATGCATAATAATATATGCACCAGTTGTCGGTTTAACTAACCTGTCAATCTATAGTCTATGGTTACTTAAGTCTGTGGTTAAGCTTAAGTTTATTCCCTTTTCAGAGTCAATGTCTATTGGCAGTGGGAGGGGATGTGGTCCACGTCACGTACTGAAATGTTGCCATGACAATATTCTTGCCCTTGTATTAAAGATATTTTATTTATAAATAGTGTTGCCATTATGTATGTCAATAAAGTTGCCTATATGCGATTGAATCTGCATGACTAATAATTATATCCTTGACTAAGGGAGACGGTGTATTTTTGTCTTACTCTTTGTGTCAAACGAAAGAAGTAACTGATAATACAGTACTATAAAATAAAATTAAAAAAATCGTAAAAAGTAAGGCTTTAGCAAAAATATAAAAAAGTGATTACGTATTGTTATGTTTTCAATATGGCTTTCTATAAATGGTTAATATCAAATGTCAGTCAAAACCATAGAGTAATATAGTGCTAGAGGTACGGACTATGACATAGAAGTACATCAACAAGTGTTATGTACATCTTTACTCTGTGGTTTTTACTTCAATAACTACCGATAAAAAAATGGGGTAATTACTCTCAGGTTAGGGACCCAGGGTCTACTCCATAGATTCTAGACTGTAGACTCTACAGGCTACAATTACACTACTCAGTTTAATCTCACTGCCATGAGAGTAGTTTATTCATTTTGCAATGGAGAATATTAACGATTATTAAACATCAGCTCTCCATAATTCTCTGTCAAAAAAAAAATAATAGTGAAATAAATATTACAATTCGTCAATTACTTTTCGAGTTATAAGCAATTCCTGTCGCGGGCGCGTACTCGCCGCCTTCGAACGTGTGACGTCATTTTACAACGCTCGTTCTGTTTGGAACGCGATGTCAGTACCACGTTGACTTAAGTCATACTAGAAATTATAAATACTTTCAAAAATGTCCAATTCAAATATTACAATATCATGTATAATGCCGAAATGTACAAAAAAATTGTGAATTTAAAATTGGGACAAATGTTGTTAGATTTTATTTAATTTATTGGTGAAACTAAATTAATATATGATTAAGATTATGCTATGTAAACTTTGAAAAGCATATCACAGTAGGTATGTACATAATATTATAATTATAGTTATGGATTTGGAAATACTTCAATAAATTCTTATTTATTTTAATTAGGATACGTATTTTTTTGTAATTCAGTATTTTATGAAGTGTAAATTTTGGTTTTCAATACATTTTTAAATCTTATGTACTTAAATTATTAAAAGTATCATCATTTAAATAAAAGTTATTTTAGGATAAATTTGATTACAATTACAAATTGAATACTCTAAGGATTTTTTATAGTTTTAAGATAGCAAACGAGCTAAACTATATTTATGCATATTGTATTCATAATAAACGTAATGAAGAAATAAGTTACTATATTATTACGTTTTGTATCACAACTAGGGAAATTAATTAAACGAGGTCTAAAAAGGCCTTTGATTTTTTTAAAGTAAATCAATTGTGGTAATCTTCGTATTAAATTTATATTCAAAATATTATTTGAATCAAGTGACTTTCCTAGATTAAGGGGTGTTCGAGTATTAGGTAACGCATTGCGGAGGTTTTGTAAAATGTTATGGTGCGTTACTGAAGTGGGTGGAGAGATACAATAACGCGTTACATAACATTGTTTTTTTATTACTAAAATACTGGGAATTATAATTCTTTAATTTAATTTAATTATAATGGTCATTTTTGTGGTTCGAAACATTTACTTGCGGGGTAAAGAAAATCGTTGAAATGAAATACTTGAACGCACCCTTAATCGGTTTGTGTTGCGTAGAGGCAGATTTATCTATGAAGCCTATTAAATAAAAAAATACCTAATTCGCATATTTGATCATTTATCACTAAGTCAAACGGAATGTATTATTATAAGTCTTAAATGTAATTAGTTTTTTATTACCTGTGTGTAAATGAAAACCTAAGGTACGAAGTAGATTTGTATCAATTTTGAGATGTTTCCAATTTACAATTATTAATTATAGTATTAATTATTGTTAGTATGTTTGTGTAGGTGTAATACATTTTAGCCTTTTTACATTTATTTATTTAACGTTAATACTAAAATCTTCATATACACATATTGATGATTATATATTATGTTAGATTACTGCTCTCTTATTCAAAATATACGAATTTATTTCATACTGTTAATGTAAATGTGATTTGTTTTTATTTATTTAGATACTAGATACCTGCCCTCGTTTCGCTTCGGGGAATGTATGTCGGGGTATGTCCAAACAACGTTAGTAAATAGATCTCCTATTCAGTAAAACATAGATTTTTCGTGTTTAGTCCAAAAAAAGTAACATTAAAATAACTGAATGTTCTTAAATGTTCATTTGTTTTGTTTAATCTTGCCAAGTCATTAATAAAGAAACCTTATCATCATTATCATCATCATTCAATTGCAACCCATAACTGTCCCACTGCTGGGCTCTGATCTCCTCTCGCTGTGTGAGAATTAGAGGTGCGTGACGGGGTTCGAACCCAGGAACTCCGGTTCGGGAGACCAACGTTCAAACCACTATGCTATCACTGCTTTTTTTATAACTAATTACGTATCAATTGGATATATATTTAGTGTAAATTGTAATGTAAAAAGGCTAGAATTGTTTGTGAAGTAATTGAATTGTCATTGTTTTTGTCTATGCAGTCTAGTATTTGAGACCTAATTCCTGTATAAATATTATTAAGCTCAAGTGTTAGTGCTGTGGTGCTGATTTTGCTAAAATATCTTACATTTGCAGTTTTATAATTAAAATGTTTGTTTATTATAATTATCATTTTCGTAACTGTAACATGAATTCTTGAACTAGGTTCTGTAGATCAATAATTATGGTTCCTGATAATAAAAACTACTAGGTTGGGGTATCGTTACCTTTAAAGTTTGAGAGCCCCTTGTGTATTAAATGGTTTTGCTATATTTTTAGCTCAGACCAAAAAATATAATAAACCCAGTTCAGGACATAAAAGTGAGGTCAATTTTTTTCTTTTTTTTTTACGATCTGACATATGTCACCGAGCACGGTCTGCCGAGAAATGTACCGACATTATCATTTGTTTTTAATGTTGTTTTTTCCTACTACCTTTTTTTGTTCCGAAGACTGTGTCTATATATTTTTTGGTCTGTGATTTTCTCAATGACCTATTTTGTACCTTGACTGCTGTTTGTATTAGGGACATTTTTTATGTTTTGATATTTTTTGTGAATGTTATCTTCAAATTTTGTGAACACAAGCAATAAAATATTTCATGACAGTTTATGCTTTTTATTTTAATTAAAAATGTTTAAGTATTACTTTTTCAAAAAGTCTATTGTGTTATAGAGATATTTAAAAAAAAATATACCTATGTATGATAAAGGCAATTTTAGGGTTTAAAAAAAAAGTTATTCATGCAAACTAAATGATATCTATACGAATAACAAAAAAAAGTATTAAAATGGAAATTAAATGAAATTCAGTCAGCTTGTCACAAATAGATATTTATTTACTTTTATTTATTTCAATAAACATTACAATATTCTTTAAATATTTGCTTATCCAACGAAATGCGAAGAAAATGTTGACAACAAGATCGATAATTACACCTATAACTATAATACTCAGGAGTAAGTACCTTTTGATAATTTATCATAGCCTATACTTATGTTTTTAAATTTTGAGAGAGAGGTTTCAAAATGTACGAGTCTATGGGTACGCACGATGCACGATTTGAATCAATAACAGTTCATAATGTCGTATTTAATAACTTTAACTTATTAATTTAGTTTAAAGGATGGATAACAAACTATTTTTATAGAGATAACTACCGTAGCATACTACTTTTAGGTAAATTAACAGTTTTAGACTACAATTTTAGAAATAAATAGTTAAAAAAAAGAAAACATCCAGCCATTGTTTTTTAATTAGTTTATGACAAATACATATTAAATCAAAACCAATTAATAAATATTAATCAACTTTCATAACATTAAAAAAACAAAATATTTTTTTTAAGATTTTTTTTCTGTATTGAAATCAATCTATACGGCCGTGTAAATAATTAAAAAAAATAACGTGCATCGAACTGACATCGCGATACCACAGTGTAATAAAACGATCCAGTAACTCATCTGTCACTGTGAAACACTGCTTATTAACCTACAATATCTTACACGTAAGGAACTTTAAATTTAGAACGTGGGTACGTTTTGGACAAATTAAATTGAGAACGCAAGTTAAGTGTGGGTGTTTCGGTCGTCGGGGCGGCGGGAGCGGGGGCGGGGGCGTCAGCGCCGGCGGCCGAAGCGGAGGAAAGAGTGAACTACATCTTGTCGCTTCATGCCGGTGTCCAGCAGTTGAGGGTAGTCTCGGACCAGTGCTGTGAAGAGGGTAGATTACAATTAATTTTATAGTTTAAAGTTTAAAGAGATATAGATTGTGTCGACTTTAGCCCGACTAGTTTCAGTCCATTGGGAGTGTTCAAGTGTTACGTAACGAACATTTAGACGACCCCGTAGCCTAGTTAGTAGTGACTCTGCCTGCGAAGCGAGGGTCCCAGGTTCGATTCGCGTGACTTATGTGACAGATAAATGTTTGTTCTCGGGTTGTGGGTGTTAGTGATGCGTTATTTGTGTAGTGCGGGGGTATGAGTGTGTTAGTGTTTATTTACCTTGGTACTCTGGCACTTGCTCGCCAGCAGCCTCAGCATACAGCTCAAGGAAGGTGTTGAGAGCTTGGCAGAAGCGGGCGGCACGAGGGTCGTCTTCAGCCGCCGTGGCACACAGCTGGCCCGGGGCGCCCGCCACCACGCTAGCGCACCACGCCAGCGCCGCACACACCACCACCAGACGACAGGATTCCACTCTGAGGACAATGACCTTGTTAGTTCTAGAAGCAGATAATGTTAGGTACGTACCGCTTTTGATCCTTATTAGTTCTATAAGTAGAAATACGAGTTACGTGCTTTTGATGCGAGTAGGAAATGCCTTACTTACCTACTTACTTACTTGAATTATATTAATCTATTTAGTAATTATGACGTATCTACATTGGGTCCTAGGTTCGGTTTTGACTAAAGTAAATGACGAATTTAAATCTCTCTTTGTCTGTATCCGGCGTCGTTTATTAGGTATTTTATTTTATCCTAAGTTATAGGTACTCAGAAGACTTATTATGTCGATTAAAAAAACGCAAGGTACCTACCAAGATACCTATGCGTAGAATATAATAACATTGCTATAGATGCACAATATATTGTTACGATATCGAATAAACACATCTTAACTCAGCATCTACCAACCATATAAAGTGATTTGTTCACGACAACAATAATAATATGGTTGAGAATCGAGTGTTGGTACCTCGTTAAAGCTGTAACTTGAGGAACAAAGATATGCATTTCGCCTCCAGCACACAATGACGTCATAATAGAAACGTTATTTTTAAAATGACGTTAATTTTGAAAACAACTTTTTCATCCTTATTGTTTAGATCTTTATATCAGAAAGTACTTAAAGCTTGGCTTAAATTTGTAGGTAGATGACAGGTCTTAAACCTCAATAATTATGTAATTATCTGTAATTAAAATTATGATTATTCCTTTTTAGATTCAAAATTAATTAACCCTTTATTACGGTACAAATCTCTACGTAATCGTAGTTGTCTAATTGATGAATGGTTTTAGAATTCGTAGGTATATCCTTGGATCTTCCAATATTCAATCAGTACTAGAAATAAACCAACAGTATCCGATATCACAGAGTCCAATGAACTCTCCAGAACCTACACTCGAAATATTTCGGGCACAATAAGACAATACTCGGAATGCGGCTCCACGAAAACGTGACCCCACATTATTAAAATGCCACAATACGAATAAGTGTTACCCGAAACTTATTGGTTTTTTATACAAACCCTGCTCTTTGATTTTCAAAATGAACGCTTTCGATATTGAATAGTTCGGCGATCACGATCAGCTAAGGTCATCTAGTAAATTCGTTTTATTAAATCGCTAAATGTATTGCAAGAAACTGAAATCAAAACAACATAATATTATATTTCTCAGTAGGTTAGGTTTTATTAATTACTAGCTGACGCCAGAGGCTTGGCCCGCGGAAGGGTAATTTAATAAATATTAGATTTATCCCAAGGGAACCTATAATCAGGATAAAATCTATCCTATGTCCTATTCCTGGATGTAAACTATCTGTGTGCTACGTTTCAGCTTAATCCGCTCAACAGTTAGGGCTTGAAGGCTTTGTAATATCTTTACAAAGTTTCACATAGATATAATATTAGTAGGATTACATTAAACATGTATTAACAGTAGGTAGGTACCTAAGTAGAGCGATCTACATGAACAATAAATAGCTGACAACAGTCTGCAATAATCTCATAAGTGTGTACCTACAGTTCCTTTAATTCCAAAGAGACCCCAAACTTACAAGCGTGATACTGTCTGTATACAAATTACACGAACAACTTTGAATTTGCTAAGCTTCATAAATTAGCTATTCAGCATCCATCCTGATTTATTCGCTGCTAAATAATGAGCAATAAGGCAACAAAACATTGGAGAAGTAATTACTGAAACTCGACCACTTGCTCTGCATTCTAATGAGTTAAATAAGGCCCCCAAAAGACCGGATTACCAGTAAGCCTTTTAAACATGGTCGAAATACTTTAAGGCCTGTTAGGGTACTAGTTAAGGCAGGGTGTGAAAATACAAATGAGTTTACCCTTAATTGTTATAAATAGTAACTGCGAAATATGCGTAGCAAAAAGTTGACGTAAAGCTGAAGTTAAAAACTCTATTTCCAGTAAGATTTTTTGTTAACCTTGACTTTATTTTCAGGACTGTTCATTTTGTGTCGCGCTGTAGATCTAGGCTTGCCTTTAGTATTTAGGCTTACAATTTTTTATATGCGCTTTTATGCATTCGGCTCAACACTATAGATACTAACAATTATAGATACTATAACAGGTTACAAAAAGGACTAAGTTCCGCGGTCGCTTATTAAAGAAATAACAATTAATAATATTCTCATTAACATCTACAAACAGGACTTACTAACCATCCAACAGTCGCCCTATAGTGTACTAGACTTAACTGTTTTATTATTCTCATACCATAAAAAAGAGGTATCTACTTATTTCGGAGCCACGATAGATCGATGCATTTAAGCTGTAGTATTTCACGTACTACAGTGATTCCATCCAACAAATACTTACTTAATTAAAAAGACTTTGTAAATAAGGCAGTAGTTACCCGCACACCCGTTCGCATGTTGATGAGAATGATACAGCGAACAAACGGATCAAATCCGCATTAAATCTGTTTGCGCAGTCTTTACATAGCGCACTCGAGCTTTGTAACTTCGTCGCTTAATTGCTTTACGACCGCAAACAACTTGGAACGCCGCATTATAAACCGTTCTTTGACGTATGAAAATATTTGGAAAGAAGATTAGATTATGGTTCGTGTCTTTGGAAAGAGGACGAAAAATCTTTGAAATTGCATACGGTATCATTTTATGAAAAGGAGAAGGCGTATCATATTAATCGTATTGTATTTATAACATGTTTTAATATTTATTATTATTGTTTTATAATACGAGCAATTCTTGTGTACTTTTACGTGTAACCATACCAACAATAATGTAAGTTACTATTGGAATTGCCCTACGTCGGAATTCCCGTTTGATTAAAATGTGGGAGTCTTCGAAAAAGTCCCTACAAAAACTATTACAGTTAATGTAATTGACAATTGATTTAGGTACGGTAAATTAACACTCCCTTTATTAAATATTTGGACTACAAGACGTAACTCATTTTGTACCTACGTCTTTCCTAAACAGTTATACCTACAGAAACAAAATTCAAAAGACGCGTATTGCAGAAACTATAATTTCATTCATACTTAATACATAATTTTAGACTCTAGATGGCGGCTAAATCATATTATTTATAACCTGTACAGTATATTTTATACTAAAAATGCTAAATACGAATGTAGCTCGGTCACTTAGGGA
>LGAG01000205.1:13549-29035 GCA_001278395.1 Lerema accius
CATTTAATTGACAATTGATTTAGGTACGGTAAATTAACACTCCCTTTATTAAATATTTGGATTACAAGACGTAACTCATTTTGTACGTCTTTCCTAAACAGTTATACTTACAGAAACAAAATTCGAAAGTCGCCTACCTACTGAAGAAACTGTAATTTCATTCATAATTGTTGTTATGGAGTACTTAATACATAATTTAGACGCTAGATGGAGCCTACACCATATTATTTATAATCTGTACAGTGTATTTTCTACTAAAAATGCTAAATACGCGTGTAGCTTGGTCACTTAGGGACTATAAATAACTCTCGGAAGCCTACACACATACAGAATTCAAAGCCAATCCAAGAAAATGGGTTTTAATTTTTAACGTCTAAGTGACGATCGTTATTATTGTGCAATAGTTACAGTCCAAGCCATCGTTCAATACGTCCCGGGATCGATTCCCAGTGAAGTGAAAATTTAAAAAATTATGAATTTTTCATTTCTGTTATCGATCTAGCTTTATTTTTTTGGCTATTTGTGTTATCTATGACAACTATGGAATCGTAGTGCTAGGGGCTATTTTGTAGCATTATTTTTTTTAAGTTTTACACCACAGACGAAAAAATATATAAACTGAGACTTCGAATCAAGTAGGTACCTACTTATGAAATGATATCCCGATCCATTGCTCGACAGGTCCTGCACGTAAAATCGTAAAAATAAATAAATTAGGTAGTTCATTTTTTGTTCTGAAGACTCAATATTTAACTCAGTAAATTGATAGCTAGATTTATAGTTGCCTTTCTCACCAAAGCGCACGGGCCTCCTAAATAAAGTAATAATTTGACAACAAATTTCGTTGCGAGCTGATTGACGGGCGATGATTGCAAGTTGGGAACGGGTTTCTGGTTTTTACACGCGTTCCTCCCCGAACCCGATCGACGTTGAACTCTGCAATTTGGGTCATTTGAGCTCGTCAGATGTATCTTAGGTAAACCTTACGATGATTTGACCACCCATGTTTAGGGAAATAATGTTATTAAAAATTGTAATCATGCATGACGTGCTTTGAAAAATTTAAATTCGAATTTTCACATTAGGTACTTTCTTTTTTCTCAAGAGTAGGTAACCTACCTATGAGTATTTTTTAGTGTTTTTATTTTATTTTAATAAGACTAACTAATCATACTCACTTTTATCTCAGTCTGTGTTAGTTAGATAAATTTAAATCTTAGTTATTGTTAGCCTGTTAGCGTTTATTAAAAGAAAGTTATTGTAAAATTTAAATTTCCCTAGGCTTTCAATAAACTAACAAATTATATTGTATAATAATTCACACCTTGATCTTCAATAATAACCGTCCTTTTGAAGTGTGTTTTAGAGAACTTCCTACAGGAAATGGGCACTTAAAATTATTTGTATTGCTCATAATAATTTTCCTCTGAGTCTGTCCAAAATGGGTTCCTAATATTTCAAAGGCTACGAAGATTGCTAAAGGGTTAGGTACCTAATACTGTTTCATCAAGTAGCCCTTGTATTTATAAAATATTAAGTAATTTCCTAGCAAGCCAACCGTGCTATTGAACGTTTGGGCAAATTGTATTGTAATTTAAATTTATGATTAATATTTTCTATTATTACATTTTTAAAGTCTATAGGCATCGCGCGTTGTTGAAGCATTACGTTAATAATATTTTAGTTGATAATATTGTTAAATTTTCAACCTCTGCGAGGTGTTAAAATTGTTATGAGAGGATTTAAAATAGTTTCGTTCGCTAAACTTTTAGTTCAAGGTAATAGGTACTCCAAAATTACCATATAAAAAGTCCCCAAAGACCTTAACATAATAACATCTACTACCATTTAGTTATTACCATAGTTACTTATTCAGCAAAACTATTTTATCAACATTTTTGAAGAACTATGTGACTTGACAATGTCGTAATGTAATTTGATGTTACAAAATGCCCATTTCGTAGTTTTGATGAAGGTAGTCACTGTTTCTTTACCCTATTTGAGTAATATCTTCAAGGAATGTATGAAGTTAAGTCGTATGTATGTAATTACGTAGTTTTAAGAGGTCTTCAAAGTATATGAGATTCGTTATGTAAGTGCTGTGCATTATTACTTGTTAATACTTATTTGTAGGTCGGTCATGACGAAGACTTATGAATTTTGTTTCGTTTATTTTATTACATGTTAGACTAAGAAATTGGGCATAAATGGTCGTTGAAATATTATATTACGTAAGCAGAATGATTAAAAAATAAAAATATTTAAATTCCATTTGTCAGAAAATGTTATTAAAGCTTTTACCTACCTCTCCTATGCACGTAAACATTGCATCTCTCTTATAATATTTTGTTTTTTTATTAATTTTGTTTGCAATAATTATTTTATGTAAAATCGTAAATAACTACTGCTGACGTAATCACCATCTAGACCCCTCTCCTCCCCCCAATTTCATCAAAAATAAGCAAAGGAAAAACACCTATCGCCTTTCAGTGTTTACGTAATACTTGAACAGCCCCTTATTATATAGTCTCCATCGGATACACAATCAAATCTTAATATAATAATAAAGAGCGAAATAAGCAACTACATAATAAATTAGGTCATATTTAGACGTGTTTTCTATTTATAACCATAAGGGCCTATCTATTGTCTTAGTTGAACTATCAATTGGCCTCATGGCCCGATAATGTCTAAGTGTGTACCCTGATTTGCATCAATTGACCTAGACTTGGCTGTTGAACGTCCATTTATATTAAATGTAGCAATAAAATAAAGACATTGAAGATTTTTATAACGAGTTATTGTTAAATGTTTAGCAATAAAATAAAGACATTGTAAGAATTTTTATAACAATTTGTTACTATAACATTTATTTTAATTTTATTAATAACGCTGACACACTCAAAGTCTTGCAATAAAATTTTCAATATTCTGAATGCCATAGTCAAGTTGTCAAGTCATAGCTGACAAAATTAGTTACATACTCGTAGACCCCAATTACAAATTGTGAATCACTTTTTGCCACGCCAACGTAGACCCCATAGACTCTAGGGTCTAGAGCAGGGGTTCCCAACCTTTCCCTGGTCAGGGACCACTGTAATATCAATCTTGTTAGTAGGGACCACCACCATGTAGATATATAAAAAAATGACTTTAATTTGATTTCTGAGCTTACGGCTCAACGCCTGTTACATTAAAAATCATGCGCGGACCATTTTTTGCCTTCTGCGGACCACTGGTTGGGAACCACTGGTCTAGAGTCTCCAATGGACCCGTGGGGGACCGGGACAACTTTAAGAATCAGTAATTTAAATCAAACATACACCCGATCTGTAATTGGGTAATCGCATCAAATTAGTAAGGTTAAATCTTTCGCCGCGCTGCCGTGCCGTCACGTTAAACAAGAATTAACTGCGCAGTAAACTGAAACTCAATCCTACAAGCTGCAGCCATTCATTAACTACCTGTAAAAGCTCTAATAAGGACAGTTTACACGGTACACCATGTTATTTAGATTAATATAGGGTTTATATGACGTTTTCTGTGATGGGAGTAAGTGTAGAATAGTATGAATTAGGTTTTTAAATTAAACTAGAGTAATTTGGATGTATCGGTAAATAATTTCTAAATTTATAAAGTGTTGTTTCAATCGCGTTCTAGAATCATTTACCTTCCTTATGGCGATCGCGTAAAGTATGTAAATATGTGGCGTTACACTAGAAAATGGGGTTTGCACAAAATACTCCACTGTGAGGAGGAAATTGGGACTCGAATAATCAGGAAATTCGCGAAACACCTTCAAGATAATCTAGTGCGAATGTCTGTAGCTAACCTTTATTTCTTTAAATAAAATTAAAACGAACATTGAAATGTTTAGACATTTGAACACCATGAAACATTTGTACCTAATACTTGCTTAAACTAAGGCGAATGTCTACGCTCCCGAGTCATTGGCGATACTTCATTTAAACCAGACGATACGACACCCACAATGGTTCTCAACGATACGACATCGGTAGCTAGGTTCTTTATTTAAATGCCGCCACAACATCACAGCTTTCTTTCAAAATAAGAATGAGCGATAAAAATCCTGAAAACTCTATGGTACCGCAAACACACGTAAACTTGGGCACACAACAAAGCTTTAAATTGTCGTCTGATAGCAGAACTTACTTTGAGGAATCTTACTTTGAGATAAAAGGAGAGAAGCAGCAATAAAGAATATTGCGCAAACGGCAAAATTACGCGGAGGGAGTCGCGGGCGATTGCTAGTAGGCATTAACACATTCGATGTCGTGTCGTTATCGTAACGTTCAAATAAAAGAACAGTCATTGACAGAAGTTGGAAGGAACATTGAATGTCTTTACACACACGCTGTATGTTTTTGAATAGCATTCGCGTTGTTACTCTAATTATTTCTGGATCAGATGGACTGCACCAGCTGTGAATCGTTTTTAGATGCTACATCTCTTTTATTTTCGAGTTAAAAGTGTTTTAGTTAAAACAGGACTAACTATTTTACTTTGTACCATCATTCTAAGTGTAATTGATCATAAATTTTAGTTAACATTTATTTATTGCTTGCCAACCTTGCTGCGAGTGATGGGTTCGGGTTTGATTCCTATTTGTAGCAGACACATTGCAGACATTTATGTGACAGATAATTATGTATTTGTACCTTTTATTTCCACATAGGTTTGGTTTAATACGTTGTAATCTAACCTTACTCATACATGACTGCTTATAAAGGACACTAAAATTAAGTTATCGTTTTTTTTTAATCAATAGATTTACTAACAGTCATAGCACTAAATTAGGATACCTTAATTCGTGGATACCATGGACAATGCAAAAAGAAAATAACCCAGACCGAGAAAAGGAATATGAGTACCTATATTCTATTTTCTGCCTGGCTCGGAATCAAACCTAGAGCCTATTAAACTACCGTATACCATATGGGTTGAATGTAGCTAAATATTTGTTTATTTACAAGCAATATTATTTCAATTTGTATAATCTCTTATAGACAGAGCTATTTCCACGTGCCTACATTGTTCATAAAACGACGTATTATTATACTTTTTATTGTCTGCATTACAATAGGGTGCATACAAAATGAATGATAAGCAATACAAAGGATCGCGAGATGGTCTTATCGCTCCTGGCGGTATCTTAACGAAACACGAGGAAACGAGGAACTAGGATACGGAGGGATCTTTGACTAAATATGTACGCCAGTTAACGAAAGCTCGGCTTAAACGCCGCTCAAATAGAGATTTCATTTTACTTGTAATGGAATGTGTATTTAAGGTGGAGTTTTTCCAATGATCTTTTAATTTATTTCTTAGTACCTAACAGAAGCTGTAAGTGGGAACGTTACCCCCTGCCTCCCTAAAGGTGTTAAGTATCAGGTACTTAAGTTACACAAGTATAAATAAATCTAAGTTAGTATAACGTATCAAAGTCCATATATGCCTTAGAGGCCGTTCAAGTTACCAAACGTACGTACCTAACGTAAGCAGATTTATTACAATAATTTACCTCCCAGGCCTCAGCAAAATTAAGCAAAGCTTGCGTCAGCCCAACGCTTTCGTAAGTATTGTTATATTGGTATATGCATCTTTCTTTTGATGTTTTTTATTGATTTTCCGTGCAATGAATGTAAAAAAGTGAATTACTGATGTTGACGTCACCATCTAGACTTCCTTCATTAAAAAGTTGTGAAACTTATCTTTAATAATTATTAGATCCACTAGTCAAACAAAAATAATTCTTCCCCTTCTCCCCCCCCCTTTGACGGTGACATGAGGCTGTTGACCTTAGATCCCTACACAATAAATAATGGGAAACACCGGCTCGGATTTATGAGTTGAGTAGAAATTTTGAACTTTTTGCGAGAGTCATGCAAAAAATCCGCATGTGTCATCTTTAGATCCGGTATTTGAGAAGGTTTAGTCACCATTATCTTATGGTTTTTACTCTTCGGTTGCGAATGGTTATTGATTTCTTTTCTTTACAAAAGGCTTTTGTGGATTACGTTACTAGTGACGTACGAGTAGTTTTGGCGATTTATAGCCTCTTTCACTTGGTAAAATGTTGTTTGACTTGGATTTAGCTCTTGTATTGTTTTTTGGGCTGTTTATAAATCTTCCTTTTTGGTTTCGAAGCGGAAAACTTCTTTAAAATACCCGAACCCATAATTTGCGGGTTATGTGGGACTTCTACCCATCAAAGCCTCAGGTAGCCATTCGCCACAGACAGGGAGATTCCAGAGTTTTACGTTAACGTACCGGTGCCTCCTCGGCTTGTGAATTAGCCTACCGCTCTCGTTTTCTTGCGGAAAAATATAGTAAAAATAAAAAATATTCCCCAGAATCCCTCTCTTCCTAAAGATAGGACTAGGTGAGATTCGTTGCGATACCTTCCCCTCAAAAACTGACACTGCACTTTATTGAAGTGAATTGATATTACCTATACTTCTATACTAATAATTTAAAGCTAAAGAGTTTGTTTCTTTATTTCTTTGAACGCGCTAATCTCGAGAACTACTGGACTGATTTGAAAAATTCTTTGAGTGTAAGATAGTACATTTATCGAGGAAGGCTATATATTAAAAGATCGTGCTTAGAAGAATAAGAGAGGAGCAGCAATAGAAAATATTGCGAAAACGGGAAAATTACGCGGCTGGAGCCGCGGGCGATTGCTAGTCAGTTATATTAGCATACGAAACACCTATATTTACTATTCGTAATTATAGATAAATTATGAGTTCCTTGGTACCAATAAATTAATCAGAAACCACCGGTAGTAGCGATAAAATACTTCAATCGTAAATAATACGCATATGGCAGCAATAAAATTATATAAATTTTACAAAGGACATGCAATTGAGTTTATTGCAGAAGTTTAAAGCATGAACAAGTTGGAATAGCTTATCAAATGTTTTATAGTTTCCTTATAGTTATGTTCCCATTTTTATAGTTTTTGACGTGAATACGTCGCTGCCATACGGGGGCAATCCTGAAAACCTAACAGTTTGGCGTTGTAGTTTCTTTCTTCTTAAATCTTTTAAATTATACCACTGTATACCTAAAGGATCAATAACTGTGAAAAATGGCGCGCGATGAAGAGGGAAGTGCCACCATTTTGAGGTTAGGTATTTTACGACGTAGGCAAATACGTAAAAAAAATATTTTATTTAAATAAATAACTTGTAACATAAATGAATTCACGTAGAACACATCCCCGATTTTTTTTTTACTATCTTGCGCAACGCTTTAAGAGAATGTTTTAATTTTCTTCTAGATCATATTTTAATTTTAGGTGAGAGGCAAATGCGAGGTAAGCTCTCAATGTATCTACAATGTATCGGTCATTAATTTGCAATCAAGTTTGTACAGTCGCCAACAAAGTTGTTAAAAACACAAAGACCCTTTTTTTATTTTCTTATTTATTATACAGAATAAGTTAATGCTTGATAATAATCCTAACTAAAATATCAATCACGATGCAGTGTTTGTGTGCGCAATATTTCGTAATGTCTGTTCTTATATCAACGAATACCTATTATTACGAATTATATTGAAGAATAATTTTTGTTTATAATTTATTTCATCATTATTAACTCCTTATATTAATAGGCTATAGCATTTAAACCTTTCCCTTACCTATATTTTAACATTATCTATTTCGTAAACGACCAAAGAACTGTATTCTCAATCCAAAATTCAAATGTTTTTCTTGTCATTTTATCCACAAAATGTCAAAAACCAAACACTTGTCTGTCACTTGTCACTTAAGTTCTGTAAAAATAGTGATGCGCGACTATTTTTAGACTTATCGACCATAGATCATTATCGATGTTTGACATACGAGACGCGTGCGCACACGGGGAGTACTGAAGGCTGTTATGCGGCCCGCATCAATTTATCTCAAGCGATCTTTTCGATTAGGGATGCACCCGCGTATCGATAGATATTTGGAGATTGACGATCGGTTGATATTTACGGACCTTAAGTTTTGAGTTAGCTGGAAAATACGAGTACCTACCTATTTATTGAAGGATTTGAAAGTTTAGACGGCTAGACTGTTTTATGATATTGAAGGATATTTATTACAGATTTTAGTTGATGACAATTAGTTTATTTTTTATTTCACCATTTATGACCTTGTATAATATTCTATGAGGTAATCCTCGATTCGTCGTTTCATCAAAGTACCTAATCATATGTTGATTCATAAAACTCAACAACTACATAGTTTCTATATCATGATAGATGCGTTATGATAAACTGAATAGACATTGTAGACAACGACAGATACCTACAAAGTATCAGTAAAAACACCAACATAACGAATATCTAATAATGATACACCTACTTGTGTAGAAAAAGTAGAAAACAAATGTAGAAAAAGTCTATAACTAAATTGTGTACCTACACAAAATAATATTGTAACATAAATTTTTGTTTATGAAATTATCGTCTAACGGCTCCCAAAGGTGTTACGTTCAGGAATGATTGATTGAGCGACGAGGTAAGCGGCGTAATCTTGTCAGTAAGTATAGAAAACACTTAATTTTAGGTCTTACGGAGAAACTCTGAGTTTGTTTGCAGTATATTCTGTAGTATAGCAGTGTTTTTACCCGACTGCGCTAAAATGAGTGTAATGTTTTTTTAATGTATGTATGTTATATGCTTTAGAACGCTAAAGTCCAAACAGCTTGAGGGTTATAAATTGGTTTCTTCATAACTCCATTCTTTATCGGCAACGCATTTGCGCATTTTTTGGCTAAACTGTGGTTAGTAAAAGTCTAATTGCACACAAAAAAACCACTAACTCTCATGTTACAAATCGCTCGTTTATCGACATTTAAAATATCGATAGTTTACAACAATTCATCTCTAAAACATCGATACTAACAATCGATATCCAATTTCTGTCAACATCACCACACTAAATTCGCATTAAGATGTGCGTACGTGCGCTGTTGCACGCAAATCTACGCACAATATATTTGCAACTATCGCTGTCCTGCAATCATGCACTATTCTCCAAATAGATGCAACTGAAATTTAAGCCAAATTGAACCTTATTACATTGTAACAAGAACGTAAACGCAGTGAGGACTCTTGGCAGCACTCTCTTCAGCTATCTTTGTAATGGTCTATTCAAACAAATTTAATTTATCTGAAACGTACAATTGAAATGAACTATGACTTGTTTTGGAACTAGACATGTGAGTGACATGGTCTAAATACATGATATGGTATCAATATAAACTCATTAAAGTGTAATAAAATATTTTAAATTAAACAATCGCGTAAAGCGTTTAGCAAAGCGATGAGTCTCAGGTTCGATTTCCGATAGAAGAAAATTTATTTAAATTATACTCATAATTTTATATTCATAATTTTTCTTTTATTATCTTTATTTATTTATAAAAAATATTTTGCCAAAAGACGAAACCTTTAGTGCTTACTACATAATACACCATTAGTTACAGAATTAAATACAAAGATTACCAGACGTAACTTATTTATTCTTCCGTCTCTCTTACACATATAAACAAAACCAGTGTTAGAAAGAGACGCATATAGCAGTAAATGACATGTTAAACCCATTCTTTTACTAATAGGTAAATACGTGACTTAAATTGCTTCAAGTTCACTTTAACGATGACTTCAACAGGTATGAAGCAACAAGTTCTATTTAAAAGCGTAAATGAAACTTACAAAGCTACAAATTCTAATTCATTCAACGCACTAGTTTAGAGTTCATTGCTGTGTAACTGTGGCTTGTATTTAATCCTTCTAAATAAAGTAATAGATGGTCTTCAATGTATTCGCTAATAGAAATAATAACAGAAAATTAGACACGTTATTTTGTACATTTTACGAGTATGTGTCTCTACATATGTGCATTTTATGTGGCTATATGGTACAATGGTGACTATGACGGATTGACGTATAAATTTTGAAAGGGTATCGGTTCGATTCCCAGCGAAGTAGGAATTTTATAAGTTTTTTATGTTATTGGTCTGTGTGTGTTATTGAAGAAACAGGGAATCTTTATGTGATGTTATGAATCAGATGCCTAGAAATTAATTTTATTACAATGATGTAAGGGTAATAAATCTTTTTTCTGTCATTTAAAATGATTTAGATCGTTACAGTTTAGACTTTCGTTAAATGAGCGTTAAGTAGTTACCGATGTAAAAAATATGACTTTGTCTTTTGACTTTACCAGTGTGTTTTTGATAACACAGAAATATCAGTAAGCAGTACGAAATCGGACCATACAGTCATGAGATTAAGACTGCTTCTTTCTGACTTTTTAGTAAGAAATAGTACAGGATAGTTAAAATAATACTGCTTTAGGATAACGTAGTTATATGTACGTCTTTTTGATCACCTAATTGGCACCTCTACCATGACTCATTATAAATCAAACATAGCTACTCATATTTTATTCTGTGAACACACATTACTTTTTCCTTTTATTTATAGCCTGAACAAATAGATTATAACTACGTCGGTTAAATTCCAATAAATGTCGTCACGAAGTAAACATATATTTGTAAAGAAACTTCATAGCTCGGTTGCTTGCGTAGATCCCAATTGCGTTGCTATAACTGCTTATGTTATACTATGTAACATAGTTTATACTTGTCTCGTACTATTTATACAACACAAAATATATTATTTAAAAGCACGTTTGACAATCCTAAGTAGTAAGCTTCTCGTGAAGCCACAACACTCAATCCTGGTTATGTAATCAAATATTCTTAGCATAATATATTATCTGTGTGCGACGCATTAGCAATGATCTTACTGCGGTGACTGAGGGAGTTATTTTTCTTTTAGTTTCGGGAATATTTCTTTTTGAGTTATTACCGGATTGCGACTGACATTTAATACTCACTACAACTACTAACACATACTACATAAAATAATGACTACTACAATACAATACATGACAATGCTTAAACGATACAAGAATAGTGAAATGTTGTTTTTCCATTTCTTTCATATGGTTTCGAAGGGTAGAATTTAAAGATGAGGTTAGTAGAGAAACTAAGAGCTTTCAAAATGTGGATACAATGTATCGTCAAGGCTGAGCTTTCAAACTCGCTTCCCTTTCTGCGTAAAAGCCAATAGGTGTGAAAGACAATAGGGCCAACAGCAACTATTTGTCAGAACAATACAATACTAGCTGATCCTAGGACTAACTTTAATTCAAAGAATAAATTAGAGTTTACAAACATGTTAATTCAATTCCCTCATCAAGCGGCGACAGAAACAATTTGGAATTAAAGTATCGCAGATAGTGACCCATAATAATTTGCGAAAACGGGAAAATTACGTGGACAGAGCCGCGGATGATTGCTAATGAGGTAAATAAAAAGAAAGCAACCAAACTCGCAATAAGGAATTGGCGGATAGAACCTATCCATCAATCTCGGAACACACCCTCTAATGCTTTACGTGTCGATAACTTGAACAAAAGTTTATTAATATTAATACCTATTGATTATCGAGTAGGTACAAAGGTTTATTTCCTTGCCTTTTGTTATCAAAAATTAGAACATCTATTGTGTAGTATAGACGGAGTTAAATATAGCTATGGAGTTAAATTTAGCTTTAGAACAGTGTTTAAAATTATCTTAATAATATCTTTATTAATAAACGTTTAGGTACCTACATAATTATGTACACGTAATACACAGACCATAAAATATAATAGACTCAGTGTTCAAAACAAAAACAGTGAGATTATTTTTTCTTTTTTTTTACGATTTTACATTTTGTCACCGAGCAAGGTCTGCCGAGAATTAACCAATTAACGTTATGTTTTTCCCTACTACGCTTCTTTATTCCGAAAACTGCATCTATAATTTTATTGGTCTGTGACGTAATATTAAATTCACGTCAATTTAATGTAATAGATTAAAAAATAGCTACAGATGTTCACAGACAATCAATGTGTAAACTCGTGAAATAACGTCACCATAGACAACAAAATACCTGCAGGGACATGATTGTAACAAATCGTCGTTCGGTATTAGCCGTTCGTCGCGCCGCATAGCAAACAACTTTGGCCAATCAGAGAGCGTCCACGAATTGACGTTTTGGCGGGAAATTGATACAAATCTGTTTTGTTTCGGGAACATAGTGGAAATTTACAGGGTTTCTGTGTGAGCTTATTTTATTGAATGAAGTAAAGCTGTTAGTTCTATAGTTATTCTTTGATTTCAAGCATATAATCGTTATAGTCATATTTTCGTAAGTAGTATTTTGTTAATTTACTAGATGACTCGATGAACATTCTATTAACTCAGAACAAAAAATGTACCTATAGACGGAGTCTTCAGAACAAAAAAAAAGTAATTTTTTTCTTTTTTTTACGATTTGACGTATGCCACAGAGCACGATCTGTCAAGCAATGTACCGGGAAACGTTATCATTTGATAAGTACGTTTTTTTTCTACTACGCTCATCTGTTCCTCAGTCTATATATTTTTTCGTCTGTGTCTATTAACTACAGATACATAAATGGTTTTTACGTAACAATGAAATTGTTCGTATTACTATTTTCTTTAGAACTACTTAATATTTTCTTTACTTTTTAAACTTTGCCTGTTATGTCTACGAATATTTAAAAATTATATATTTTACTTAGTTTGTTTTAAAACGTAATCTAAGGGTTCAATGATATCCCTACCTAAGTTATTTCAATATCTGATTTTGGGAAAATATTCGATGTTTGATCATATTTAATCTCTTCAGCGATTTCATAGATTTTATATTCCATACATTCCCATAAAGGAACATAATGGGCTAATATCCATTCTTTGAGCGGAAAATGAGAATTTAATATAAGAAGATATTAGCTTTTTTATGTGAATGTAGGTAAGCCATAGAAATAAAATTCACGTAGATCAGATACATTTACATTTTAATTTACAAAATAAAAAAAATAGTACCTAATTTAATCGCAACAATTAAATTATTTAAAAAAAAAACATTTATTTTCTTCTTTTTTATTGGACATACATTACACCTTTGACTTTTACACGCCAGAAAATAAAAAAAAAGAAGAGAAAATGTTGACAGTTACAAAAATAAAGAAATTTTATTTAAATGCAAATTCCCATTCCTACTTGCGAGCTCATTCCGGCTCGAGAGTCGCTTTTTACTTTAATTGCCGTCAAACCTGATATGACAAAGAATTTGCATTTCAAAGAAGGTTTTTATGTTACCTGGTTATTAAGTTTTCAGTAGGTACTCGTAAATTAGTGGTAACAATTTTTAGACACCGTAAAATACTAGTTTAAACCAGGGACCAAAAATATGTAGACTGAGGTTTCGGAACAAATAAGCGTATTAGGAAAAAACATAACGTATTTATATAATGATAACGTTTCTCGGTTACATTTCTCGACAGGCCGTGCTGTGTGACATACGTCAGATCGTAAAAAAACAAAAAAAAATACCTCACTTTTTTGTTCTGAACTACCCATATCCTACATGAACTAGGTATATTATGAAAATGATCTCGCAAAATAAAAGGTTCTTTACTATTTTGTATTTATAGAGATATAGAAATGCAAAAAAATCCCGGGTTTTATTAAAATTTTCCTACTAACTACGTAGTAGGATTGAGTTCTATTGCGCCCTATAACTTCGATCAGGTACTCTTCCTCAAGTTTTTATTGTAGACTGAACGACATATTGTTTAAACAAAGGTTTAATTGACAGAGGTATTATAAAGATAAACAAAGGTTTATTGATGTACCAGTTAAGTTTGCATGATCGTTATCACGTAGACAGCAAGCAAAGATAATTCAACAGATATTTACCTATAAGGGATTAAAACTAAAAAAATATATTTTTAAACAATAATACTGACGTCAAAATCTGTTTCTATAAGGTTGTTATAACGAACCAAATAGTCAGAGGCTTACCATTTTTTTTTCTTGCTACGCTGTATTGGAAAAAAATTCCCAGCTGCCTTTCAAAGATTATTTTAGTTTGGAATTTTATCTTATCACTCAAACACGTGGAAGTACTCAAATGTCTAAAATGACATCCATTTCTTAACTTCAAAATATGTTTAATACTTATACAACCTAACGCCATATTTCCATCAAAAAGACAATCTTCAAAAGTGGAGCGTAATTTTGTTGTCACAACAGAAATGACAAACGAAGCCCCACGCGGAAAATTAACTGTGTAAATGTCATACCACTTAGTATAGAAACTATTGCTAGGCTGTTTTAAAATGTAGGTATAGTATAGGGTACATGGTACCCACCAATCGGGTCTCACTTAGGGAACTTTCAAGTAAGTATTACGTACCTAACCTTATTAATTCATTTTACTGTTTTATTATAGTATAGATTACTGTTTTATTATAGTATAGATGTTGCCATTTTGCGAAGTTAGAAGAATTATATCCCCTAGTTTTTTTAAATAATAATAAAAAGCAATGTTACATAATGCGTTGATCGATCCCGCTTACGTAACACTCGAATGGCATTATATCCCCTAGTTTTTTTAAATAATAATAAAAAGCAATGTTACATAATGCGTTGATCGATCCCGCTTACGTAACACTCGAATGGCCCCTTAGATATGTCATTTAAACTTGGGATATAAATTCAGGAGTGGAGAATTCAGTCTATCTTGTAAGCTGTAAGAATCTCGACTTCAAGACAAATTACTGTTAATATTTTGTTAACGCAAAGCGTGGAAGTTGAAATATTTATGCACTATCTGTATAAATTACATGCGAGAATCGGAGCTTAACTAAGTGAAACTAGAGATACATTGTATTTGATACTTCCTTGCTGACAAGATTTAAGATGACAGAGGTTCAATTCAATGTTAGTTTGTTGTAATGTAATCAAAGTGTAACACAATCTTTACCATCATCTATGTAAGATTACAGATTATCTTTACTGAATAGTTTTAAAATCTTTTAACAGACCAAGATGAATCATATTTTTGCGTAGAGGTCACTTGGGCTCTGTACCATCTACTACCATACCCGCTTGATAACCAACCCTCTTAGATTCCATTCTAAAGTGCGCCACATTCAAATCAACTTCATTACATAACCTTAAAACAGCAGACAATTAAGACTTCCATCATCAAGGAAAAGAATTAAAAATTCATTTACTAAAAAGGCGGCGAACAGTGACAGATGTCACTTCGTGACATGACGTGACGGATAGTGGTCTGTGGTCCGCATTATGCCGCGTCACGAGGACCGTTGCAACTAATTACAGTTCTCGCCGAGTAAATATGTAAATAGCCCTTGACGAACTTTCCGTTTCAAACTGTGGGCTGAAATTAAATGAGGAAGCCGTTACTCATACTAAAATATGGTTATGAGGTTGTATGAATTAGAGATAGTATGCGAAATCTGGACGAATTATCTTCTGGAAGCATTACGTAACGCAACTTTTGAACATTTTGCTT
>LGAG01000205.1:29072-48535 GCA_001278395.1 Lerema accius
GCGCAGTAACGTATTTCTGTTTGCGTCCCCTCACTAAACGTTACGTAACATAGACGACCATTTTTCCTAAAAATGTTTCCATTTTGCGAGTTACAAAACAACGCCAAACTGCATCCCACGATTTTGTCCTTAGATTTTTAGGATTGCCCCCATATGACGGCAAAAAAAACTCAATCACGTAAAAAAATTATTGAGTACATGTTTTCCGACTTCGACTCCACCATTTTTTATTGTTTATTATTTACTGATTTAATTAAAAATCTCATAGCCCTTTATTTAGGGCCCGGAAGCAGTAGATTAGGTCGAACTCCGTGGGTTCGGTTCGTCATTATTTAATGTTCATCCTTCTATAAGTATATATCAATTATCATTACGGCCTATTCATAAATTTCCTTTATTCCACATCCATAGCGAATCAAACTGGATTTCCAATAGCGTAATTACGTCAAGATTATGAGTTTAATAAAAGGAATAATAAATAAAAAGTCATATCATAAGTTTAGAAATATGGTTTTCTAAATATAAAATGCCTCTTTATGCCTTAACTCAGAACTCCCCAACCTTTTCCTCAGACTAAAAATATATTGAATCAGTATTCGGAACAAAAAAGCGTAGTCAAAAAACATTACGTAAATAACAAACGTAAACGTAAATAAATGACATACGTCAATCGTAAAAAAAAAAATTAACCATACTTTTTTGTTCTGAAGACTGAGTAAGTATATATTTTTTGGTCTGAGTGTTTTTCGTAGAATTTTTAGTGCTCTTTAAATTGAAAATCATTTACTCATTTTAGTTTTTAAATTTAAAGTTATCATTATTTAAATATTTCAGAATGGGTCTTTAATATAATGAAAAAATGGCGAAAGAAACCAATTAAATAGAACTGGAATCTTTGATAGTTTAAGCTATTGTTTTATTAACAATAGATAGATAGCTAACTATTCTGCCAATACTGATAGTCACTGAACAAGTTTCAATTAATTTATTCCATCTCAGTATCAGAAGGACGTTAAATAAAGAAAAAACGAATAAAGTTTTCAATTTCCACAAGATCAAAGGTAAAAGCTATCTTGAGATCGAAACAGACAATTATATCTCAACTAAAATAAACGGCAAAAATTTATAGTCACTGAAGCTAAAACGATTACTTATTGGTAGACATTCAAGGAAAATTAAAAAGTGGATTTTTAATTACAATTATGATTTTAATTTTATTTTGTAGAGTTTGCCAGTAAACGACTATGATATAAATGGTATATAATATACGCACTCATTTATATTTCTAAGGGCAGATTTCATGAAAGTGAATAAGTGACCATGTTTGCATTTCTTCACCTACTTTTAGTAAAATAACTCCCATAATCTTAACGATATTAAAAATTACATAAAATCAAATGAAAATTATTTTATTTCTATCCCCTATGAGTTCCACGCAAAGGTAGCATTAGAGAAATCAATTAGTTGGTGTTTGTACAGTAGAAATTGTGGTCGTTCCCCGCGGAAATCCTTTACGATTGGCTGTATTTCGATTTAACCCAATCGTGGACTGTAATACAGATTGATGTTTTTATAGTTTCAATTGAAAATACCACAAAATGTTACCTAGTTTACTGTTACCTACTTTATTTTGGTTGCGACTCAGCCATTCTGATACAGCTTAAAGTAAGTCGCCAGGCTACGAGTACTTCAATGCAAATGTGTGGGTTAGTAACCAATCCTAAAAAGTGGCTTCTGTTTAGTTTAACTGATGTTTAATAACACATATTACATTTAAGTACGTTTTTAAGGGCTTAAACATTTTCAGCTTTTTCCCATCGCCATGACCGCAGATATTTTCAATGCGTTACCGACATAATAACAGTTTGAAAATTGGAGTAATTAATTCGTCTCAATAGACCGCTACTGAAACTCTATATAAAATGATGTTAGCCAAAACAACATTCAGTATTATAGCCATCTAAATAACAGGCTGTAATGTCACAAGATCACCGAATTAGCCGTTAATGAAACGGCTAGGAGTGGAATTATTTAGCCGTCTACGAATTAGCCGGTTTCGTTCGCTATAACGAGGAGACGACGACTCTTAAATAAGGAATAAGTGTGTTGTTATTATTGAGTGTTAAACTTAGGAGAAATATTAGTAAATATTTAATAAGGGAAAGAAAAGGATTTGATATAACTATTGTTGCGTTTTAGTAGGTAGGTTAGTAGGTATCACAAGATTTTTTATGATTAAAATATTTTTAACCGAATACGCCAGAAGGGTTATTTTTTGAGCATATATATATATATGTATATGTACTCTTTGGCACGCTCTTCAGCCCAAACGGCTTGACGGATTTCGTTATGTGAGGGGTTATTTATCTTCACTGTGAAAGAGACAGATTGTATAAAAAAAAATTATATAGCGATTTTTTTAACAGTCTGGTTCCACATCAATTTTTAGCAGTGTGGGTAGTATACAAATATAACAAGCAATTTCACTGACCTGTATGTCATAACAATACAGAATTAACAACAAAATCCATTTAATAAATTAATTTATTATTTCAACGTCGCAGTGGTCATGTTCAATAAGAACTCAATAAATTGTAATGAGTCGAAATTATTGTGAATTATTAAACATGATCAAAAGCCCGGTAGTTATGAGTGAATGTACAGTCAGCATGAAAAGCAGATAATTAAAACTGTAATAATTAATTAACACTTAAATTTCATGACATTACATAATAGTGTAACCAGGTTTCAAAACCAAACTCGATTATAATACCCTAAGTTCTAAGAATTACTAATAATTTTATAGTTTGGAAAAAAATAATTTAGTATACTCTTCGTTTTTTTTTCAAAAATTCAAATTCATTTCTTCTTATAGGTACCTATCAATACACTTTTGCACGTCATTTTTGGTCTTATGCTCGTATTTTTTTTAATCTACTCCCGTTTCGTAAAAGTGTTTTGATGTAGAGAAAAAAAAACGTCCCCGCACTTTAAAAAAAAATATTATTACGCAATAGATTTTTTACAAAATGTATTTTGTAAACTGAACGGAACTGGATATAATATTTTAATTGAATACTATCACAGATAAAGAAAGAACAAATCATATTACACACATACAATTCTTGACAATATTGAAACGATTAGAATTTCTTCCTCACTAGGAACCGAAGCATTTGGACGACGATCTGTTATAACCGTCACACAAAATATGGGTGATATATTTGATTTGATTATGTCAGTAACTCAGTACAGTAAGTACGTACCTTAAGCTCTTCTTCTACTGAGAGATTCAAACTTGGGATAATTATTCACCTTCTTTACAAACTAACTGGAATTAGAAGGAAGTTTGTGGTTATTTGGCAAAGTTTGGCAAGTTATCAACAACTTGCCGCAAGTACACTTAGCACCTTTAGACTTGGTAAACAAGTAACTAAGGAACCATTTTATATTAAGTACAAATGACTAGTTTAAATTGTGAGTACTGCTAAAATTATAGAAAATCTAGAAGACTGGGCAGACATTGTGTTTCTGTTTGTCTGTGTGTTTGAAAGAGCACCACGTAAAAACGGCTGATTTGACAGAACAATGGATGAAATACATAAAATAATTCTGAGCTGTGGGCGTTATTTAGGCTTTATTTTTTTAAATCAGTCCACTCTATCAAAAGTTATTTTTAAAGTTTGTATGGGATTTCTCTGACTGACGTGACTGACAGTTGACGTGGTCAGCCATATTAAAAAAACATCCACCGAAGCGAAGCGAGGGCGGGTCCACTAGTTAAGAGTATATTTATTAATTATTTAACTGCTAGACGAGAAAAATAATTTTTAAAACCCACCAGTTGTGTAGTTAGTTTACTTGGAGTTAGTTTCTGAACTCGTGAGACTAAAGCTAAATAGCACTGCATAGACTTTATTGTTTGGCTTCAACACTATACGCAGAAAGAGCACTCTTCTTTAGAAATAAACCTTAAAGAGTGTTATTAGAGGTTTATATGAAAATAGTTTGTGAACAATGCTCTGAAGTTAGTGTTAGCTCATACAGACCTCTCAAAAGTTTCATATTTTTTTCCCGGCTTAGTTTTCCTCATCTGCACACTGTAGGTAAACTCATTTAGATGTTTAAAATAGCTTTTGTTACTTGAAAAAGTATGCCTCCAAGTTAGGTAAACGGTAAGCTATTAGATTTAAGTTAGAAGAACGTTTAGTTTTCAAATCCTATTTATTCTTTGCATTATAAAAATCGAGATAATTTTAATGGCGTTTTCAAAAAAAATAAACCGTTTTTCTTGTTTTTTTTTAATTACTTATACTAATGAATTTTGTGAGAAAAGGAAAATTTGTTTTTTTTTCAATCTGTAGAGAAATTATCGTTAATTTTGTTACGGAAGTGACGTGACAAATGGTGATGACGTCGTAAAAAACTAATGTTGTGGAAACATTCCTCTAAAGAGGTCAAAATATGCAACAGTTTAAATAACGCAAGGCCGTGTTCATAATGAGATATAATTTAATTTGAATCATCTATTGACTTATAATAATATTTAGAAACATATTTCAACTTAATGCATTTTATTAAGTTCTGTAGGTTTGACATGACGAATAGTATTCAAATCTATATCATAAGGTTAGCAATTTAATAATTTTGGATTTACATAAGAATTTAAAAAACTAGAAATAGCTGCCAACCTAATACAAATTTTCAAAATTATGTCTCTTTTCTTTTTATAAGAGTTAGAAATAAATTGAACAATATTTTAATTTAGCAACATTTCACTACTGGATTTTAGATATTAGTAGTAGTGTTAATAGTCCATAATACGCCTGTTATTAACCTATTATTAACTTATTATTAACCTATTAACCCTATAATAATATTCCCATAAACATGTGAGTTCAAAGCATCAACGGGTCGTATACAAATACTCTTATAAAACCTCAAATGTATTTCCATAGTGCGAAAGCCGCTGTTATATTTAATAATACCATTTGCAGCTTCCACACGAATATACGAGAATACTAAAAGCTAATAACACTACGTGATACTTTACATTGGATCTTGTTAAACCCATTTGTATGAACACAGTTCCTATTCTTTTATAATACTCAGATATACGCACGTTGTATTATTCTTTAATGATTGTTATTTATACAAAAATATGAATATCTTTTTTTTAAAACTTGTGCGAAAGGGTTTCTAAAGCTTTCTTTATTTTATTGAAACATGATAACATAATAAATCTTTGTTTTTAAATATGCACTACAATCTAAGTAAACCAGAAATATTTTTACCGTAGCGTTTACTATACGTATTTTAGGGGACGGAGAAGAAGAAACGGGGAAAGAAACTCCCCCGCACGTCTTTTAATGACGTCATTTTTAGCTTTTACTACCACCACTCGAATAAGAGAATGAATATTTCGTAAAACATAATATTGCTTGATAATTAAAATTAAATTAGTGTGGACGCGCCCTAAGGACAGACTGGGAATAAATCTGCTCCGGGTAATGTTGCCTCAACAGGTGTTTGTTCGGCTTGAGCCAGTTTTATCCGGATTCAACCGGATTTTGCTTTAATACTAGCGAGTGACAGCGACCAAAATCTAGATTCTCACAGAGAGATAATTAATGTACGAGTAAGTACTAAGTTACTAACTCCCACGTTATTAATTTCTGTTTCATTAGAATTTGAGTGTTACGGTATTGTATATTTTTTTGTAAATGATAAGTTCAAATTAGAAGACGATTACACCAGATTTTTTCTTGACAAAAAATTTATTAAACATAGTAAATAGTTGCGTATTATTTACAGTTAGTGTCGCTAATGCAAAGAGAATGGAATGTAATTCAGATACGACGAGAGACAATGATTTGTAACCAGTTGTTATAGTCCGCTGCTATTGGACTTTACATCTCTATCTCAGACCAAAAAATATTATAGACTCAGTATTCGGAACTTCATACTTTTTGGTCTAAGATCTCTATTTTGCTATTTGGAAAATAGAGTAAGAGCCAGAAACTACTACGAATTGAGGTTCAAAATCATGTATTGATATTATACGATTAGTAGGTATATTAATATTAGGTGTAACTATTTATTATATTATTAGGTATACACTTATTTATTTTAAACTAACTACCGTACCTACTTATGGTTACAAACACATTTTTAATATAGATTTATGCTATCCCGTTAAATAAGGTATAAGGAGAATAACTTAACGTCAAATTACATTGTCTTACAAACCTAGAATGCTGTTAAAAAACTAGGAGCACTTACGGCAAGTTTTTGAATCTACGGTAGTTCTACGGCAGTAGTTTTTCGGTTAAAGTATTGAAAAACATAAGAATTTGACTTACAAACGGACACAAGAAATTCTTTTGTTCTGTTTAATAACGTAACCATGAAAACAGACTGTACAAAAATATAATTACTTATAGGAAGAAAATAAGGCTAAATTTATATTTAGTTAGGTAACAAACTAAACAGGATACTATTTCAGCAATTTAATATTCACGAGCAATATTATCTAAAACCAAATTACTTTGTCAATGAAACACAAAAATTGTTTAACAGAAAAACGCCCACGCGTCAATATGATGAAATAATATAAATTATATCTAGCTATAGCATAATTGTATGAATTACAATCACGCTATCATCCATCTACAATCACCATCCATCCATCTAGAATCATTATTATTTTTTAAATTTTGTTTGAGATTACATCATACATACACCATTATGCGTCCGTGTTTTGTATACTATCTTTTATCGCAATAGGGCTCATATTTAGAATTCTGAGGAACAAACAATTTTTCCAAAGGAAAATCTAATAATAACAATGAAAATGAAGAAAAATAGTTGGAAATTTACATACAACAACTGTATCGGGATACGACGAGGCGGAGATACGATGTTATTGAGAAATATTGAACATGTAAAAATATTTTTTTGATCTGTAGAATAACATTATCTGAAATGTTACGTGAAGTTTAACCAAACAGTGAAAGATCTACCACGGCATTAGGGGCCGCTCAAGTATTGACACAACTTTGGAAGAGGTCGGACTTGTAAAATGTTATGATGCGTTACATAAGTGGGAGCGTTAAGCAGCGCGTTACGTTACATTGTTTTATTTATTACGAAAAAAATAGGGAATATCATTCTTATAACTCGGCATAATGGCAACATTTTTAGATAAACATGGTCATTTATGTGTTACGTAACGTTTAGGGAGGGGGAGGTAACGGTGACGTTACGGTGCGTTACAAAGGCAGGGGTGCAAAAATCCAAAAAATAGCGTTACGTAATACTTAAATGTTTCCTAGTATGACAAAGGAATAAAATTGGGATACAGATCCAAGTTAAGTGAGTTTTTAAACTTTCCTACCAATTTCTACCTAGCATCGCTTGAATTTAGTCACATAGAAAGCGTTACTATACATTACCAAAAAAAATTGTATGACCAGATTTTGAATTTGTTTTTTATTTTATCTTCATTATTAAAAATAATAAATATTTAGCCTATGAGTAAAAATTTGCTGGAGCATCAAGGTAAAAGCGCAAATATTCTTTTTTTTTATTAATTCGATGGTACTTCAAGCTTATTATTTTTCAATTGGGCGTTCAATTTTATTCTTTCACGTCGTTTACGAGCTGGATATATTTTAGTTTATTTACTACAATAATTGATTTCAGTCCGGTTTACTAACAAGTCAATTTTGTTGTAGGTAAGCCCTTGGGGGTTACAAGAAAACATGTTTATTTCATAAAATAATCTGTTATCGGACCATTAGAAATATTGCTTGTAAACAAAAAGTTATTAAATGTACATGAATGTTGAATGGTGAAATGAATAGTTAATGAGAATAAATAAAAAAACCGTAATGCTTCTAACAGGATATCCTACAATAATTCATTTGTTTTTCAGTAGCTACGAACTTTCTATGGCACTTCAGAGCTCTTCAACCCGCATTGGTCTAATATACCTTTTGAATTTATTCGTTTCTGAAATAAACAAATAGAGTAACACTCGCGGTTTTATCCGCGGAAAATTGTTACCTTGGATCGCTATTTGATAATTTCTTCGGAACACATTTGTGGTTTAGTTTATTTTTAGTAAAATTACAAAGTAAAATATTCTTTTAGAATATCTCGTTGTAACTGAATTACTTAATCATAATAATATTTGCGTTTCAAAATAATATTTCAAATAGAATCGTGAGAAGTGATGTAGGTACTTGATTCATTTTTAAATGACTTTATGGACCATTCAGGTACATTTAGGGATCACTTACAATTTGTGGTTCTCTGGTTGAGAACCACTGGATAATATTGTAGGGTCGACAACATTATTAAATGGCCCGTAAGTTACAAAAGCATACATCACACAAAATATATCCGCCAGATAAAATATTAATAAACTTTTTTGCCTTGTAATAAATCCATTAGACTTTCATTTAGGATTCAGGGCTGTTCCAATTTTAAAAGTTTGCGTAAAAGTTAACAATATTAAATTAATTGTTACAAGTTTCAAGTTCTCAGGATTACGTACGAGTATTTAAGAAAATGACACATCATTTTCCGCGGTGAATCTTTGAAGAAAATTATGTATCAAGTTTTAACACGAAGTTTGTGAGAAATGTTTAACATCCCTGAAAATTTCTTTGTCACTTTTATTAAGTTGTAAGTGTGAATTTTAATTAAATGTGGTTTTTTGAAGTTTAATTGCAATTTCTTTATAATATAAACATTGTGGTTCTGTCTAATATCAAAAAAATTGCGCTTTTATAAAAACTAAAGAATATATTAGAGCATTATTTTTCTAAAATATTACAAAACTTCCTAAAAATATTTATTTAAAATTCTTTAACAGTTTGTTGAAAAATATGTTTGGATATATTATACAAGATATACTATTTAATTTTTTAAATAAATATTAAACAAATTGAAAGGAAAGTGTAGTGTTTAGCATTTTTTTTTTGTAATTTAACACTACAATAAACATTTTTTACGAACCGTTTATCAAAATTTAAAACTACTGCCGATAAAAAAACAATGTAATATTATTTCTCATAGAAAAGTATTTCCATTATTATAACTTTTATACCATAAATTTTTAGAAGGCAAAACAATTCAGAAAGACTTTACACATTTTAACACAATATTACATACCGAATAAAAAACCACCAAAATATTTTAAAAAAGGAAAAAAAACTTACCCGAGAGCCATTGTAGAGTTAGTTCGGTGCTACGGCGCGTTACGTCGGTGCTACGAATGTGCCTCCGTAGCGGCGTAGCGCGCTTTATACTACGCCGAGCGCCGCCCCCGTCTACGACCCGCCCCATGCATGATGCCACTTTCCACTTTCCACTTTCCGCTCATTGTGATTTACTATTTTTCTTTGATTTGTAATTACACAACATTAAGGGGGGTTTTCGTAAAACGCTGCTGCTTAAGTTGGGTTTAAGTGTCACGAGTTGAAAGATAAATAGGATGAAAAATAATACGTGTGTTTATAGATACAAGGGCGTCTATTAATTAGCTACATTTCTAAGTCGTACTTTGATTGTGGTATCGCGGTTTTAGTATTCCTATTCTCCTGTATTATAGATGTACTCGTAACTAGACCCTACAAGAGGTACAGTTAAAAATATTAGTTTTCATAAATTAATATAGAAATGGGCCAACCAGAACTTAATTAACATTTTCTCAGCGAACTTCGAAGATATCTACATTCCTTTTCGGAGTTCTTTACAGTACGTTTTATAACTAAGAAGCCTCATTTACAAACTTTGTTAGGCTTTAAACTGAAACACGAAACCTGAAGTAACTTACTTCAAGGCTTTATAATGTATGTTGGAAAACTCCTATGAAATCGTACACCTGTTAGCTAACCACATCAATAAAATACTTCATCATTTTTATTCGTTCGTTTTATTATTCTCTATTTCACTACAATAAACATCATAATAAACAAGTAGGGTGTTCGCCCCAGTGATGGACAACCTACTAACTTACCTCAAAGATATTTAATCGTCAAGTTATATATTAATTTATGTTGTTAACATTGATTTTTAAAACGTAATACGATCTCGACATCTGCACATATAATATAGTACCTATATTAATAAAACGTGGTTAAGATTTACAATCCTACTAAAATTTCATAAGACGCTTTATTATGCACAATGACTTCCATCAATTAACTGAAAACGCTATTTATTAAATTTAATTCTGCATTAAATCTGTAATCTTATTTTACTAAAATACAACCCACTTCCATATTTTATTTGTTTTAATTGATACAAAACAATACTAACCCTATTAATAAAATGTAAAATAATAACGTAACTATAATAAGGACGCAAACAATGTAGCCCGGAACAATTATACCGAGTATTTAGTAAAAACGTAACATATGTACAACTATCTATAGTATAAATATCAGAATATATCACTGCTAGGTTACGTTTTTTTTTAAATCATATAAGTGTCCAGCACAAGTGCAATCACCCTACAACTAATGCCCAAACATATCTGTTAAAGCTCTAATAAAGCGGCGGGGGCCTTCGTTAAGTCCAGCGAAGGTAGAGGAGTGTCGCTCGCAGTCGCCCTGGCGCCTTGCCACTCTCTACCGTTTATTACCATCACTTGAAACTCGTGGTAACAATTGGGGAGTTTAGGGAGTTTCAAATACGAGTATGTTGGAAGTCAATTTTTTGTAATAGGATCAGATCCTGGCCGAATATGTCCAAACCTCTGCCTCTGCTCCGGAATCCTCATTCGGAATTGATAAAAGGGGAGAGCGGGGTTGTATGAGCTAAGGGTAAGTTGCTTTCTCTTATAGAATTATCCGTAACTTACCTGCTTTTATTTCAGCCTTGCTTTCCCCATGTATAGGTATTAAATCCATACTGAAAAATTCCAGACGTCTACGCTTAGCTCGCGCAGTTAATAATCAGAATTTCACGTAAGAATATGCGTTACGTATTTTAATCCCAATGTATACAAGTAAATAAAATTGAAGTGTCTGTTTGTAATATTAAAATAGTCGCTTTTTACTTAATGCATACGTATGTATACGCGGTACACATACTTAAAAAACATTTTTTTTTATTTTTGTCTGTCTGTCTGTCTGTTTGATCTGGCGAATCTCTGAAACGGCTGAACCGATTATGACGGAACTTTCACTGGCGGATAGCTGATTTAGCAGGGAGTAACGTACTCTACTTTTTTACCTTTGTTTCGGCGTAGGTTTACCGAAGCGAAACGAAGGTGGGTCTACTAGTCTTTAATAAATGGGAGTCACAATCAACATCGGAAGAAGGCAGGTGATCGTCGGTCTCATTTTAAACAAACTGCTCTAATCAGAACAAATGACTGTTCGGATAAGAATTGGCGTACAACGAACGCATTTAGAATACTCTAGTTATAAGTCTTTTCTCTCTCTCACACACACACACTGCACAACAAGTATGGTGTATCAACTCGAAGAATTCAGTACAAACACGAAGTATGAGGCAATAACATAAATCATATTTTTATATGCTTCGTCTAAAGATAAGTCTACATTATAAAATATATTAATAAACTGACTATATTCTCAATTTTTTTGTACTACAACTGTCAAATGTGCGTTTATTATAAAGCTACTAATGAACCTTACTAGCAAAACTAAGGAGAAAATAAAAATAAAATAATAATAAATATTTTCGTAGAGGAAAAAATATAGAGTTAAATTAAATAGTTCTTCAGTTTGTGTGTGTGTGTGACCACTTATTTTTTAATTGCACTGTGCGTTCATCCTTACAACAATGACGTCACAGCGAACGTGAGGGATGTAACGTATATTGATATCGCTGTATGTTAACTATTATCTAAAAATATTTAACTGAATCTAAGAATTTGATAATCCATATAACCCACTATGTACTGTATTGTCCAGGGTTTTAAAGGCTCCTGGGTTCAACAGCTAGCCGGGCAGAAATGTCCAAGAAAAGTTCCTGAAAGTAAGTGTTTAAGATGAAACTGGTCAAACAGACAGACTACATCCAGAAAAATTATATAAGTAATACGCGTGTGAAAGTTTGTGAAGGTGTTTGTATATTTGGGTGTTTGGTTTTCGTGCACGCGTTAACTGTTTAACGGATTAAGATGAAACTTGGCACACAGTTAGACGAAGGTAGAAGGTTCTACCTTAATAAAATAAAAAAAAATAATAAAAATAAAAAATAGAAAATTAATTTCGTAAATTTATTCACACGCGGGCAAAGCCGTGGGCATTAGCTAGTCTATAATTTTACTTTCTAAAACAGTATATTATAAAACTATAGCGACTGACAAAACTTGCTCCCACTTAGTATGAGAAAAATGCAACAAAACTTATGAAAATGATATTAGAAAGTTTCTCACAGTCATCGTTACAACATTTATTTGTAAAAGTTTTTCGTTTACCCTACCCAGCTAGCTTCGGATAAGTTTAATGCAATATTCCCGCTATGCATACTAAGATACCAACTCTTAAAGCACATGCCATTACAACCTTCATTCTAACCAACTCTAAAACATAAGTTAATTAGTGAAAGTAGCGTTTTGTAATAAGTTTGAATTCTTATTACAAGTTACAAAACTACATATTTTTGTAGAAATTTTAGCGGTAAATTACTTAATAATTAATGAATTGATGATGATGATGATTTTTCTAAATTACTGTTTTTTTTTATATTTCTATTCCTTTGACATGAATTGTAATTTTACATACCTATTTATGTAAACACTGTTATTTACATAATACGCAACGATCACTGTTATTTGCAATAAATGATTAATAATATAATTAAATCGTCACTTTCAAATATAATATTAATTGTAACACATCAAATTAAAAACGGAAATAAACTGGGATGACCATGATCTTGGTTATAATAGAGCAGCTTAAACCAATCAGCACCTGCTACTTCAATTACTTTCCTGAGGTCCGACCATCATAAAGGGACCACTAAAAGTTTAATCAGTTAATAATACAACCACGCAGTTCATTTTAATTCGTGACTCAAATTTCTACCTCGCTAAGAATTCAACCCAGAACCTATTGAACGGCAATGCGACATTAGGTATAAACATCTGTAGGTGGGTACATGTTGTTAAAAATGTATAGTTATCTATTAAAATAAGTATGTTTTGATACTTTTAAATATACTGCGATAACTAGGTACACATTTTATTTTTTATTTTAACTTTTCTGGATGTAGGTATAAATAGCTGAGTATTCACTTTACCATAGTTAAGCCGTGCAGATAAATCAATTTCGTCATTATGATAAAGTGGTTCATTAATCTTATCCAAATAGGTGTCATAATTCCATTATGGTGTTGTGATGTTGGTAGCTACTCTGTCAAACATAGATTATGTCAGCTTTTTAATGTTACAGGAAATGACGAACGTTTCCGATAAAACAGTGATAACACGTTAATTCGTAAATGAAATATATTTTTAGATCTTAGGTGCTTTGAATAGATGTAAACTAATTACATACAATTAACGATATTAACTCTAGCTATCGGTAATTTAATAAAAAGATTGAAACTTGTAAATATAAATATTTTTTTCGTATTACTTTTTATTTTTAGGTTATTTCATGTAACGTCCTCTTGCTCTAAAATCTTTGCTAAGGCAAAAGCAAATATTTGCGACATAAACTTTAAAAGCAAGATGAAGCTTATAATTTCGCTGTAGTACTTCTTTTTAGACACAAGGATAGTTCTCATTCTCACCTTACCGCCTACAAAAAGCAACCTAGATTTTTCTGGAACTTATTGAAATTTCAGTAGCATATTTTCCGATTTAAATTTAATATCGCAACTTAATGCGAGTGTTGTCGCGATATTGCCAATATTGTATATCTGTACCAGCGTTGCCAGACGTCCCGCGTTTAACGGGACGTCCCGAATTTTTAATGAAAAATTACGTGTCCCGCTTTTTGGGATTTTAAAACTATTGTGACGTTGATTGTTTTCTGTTTTTCTTTTAAGGTAACAGTCTCCATTGAAAGTAACCTAACAATAGGGTAAGTCACTTAAAAAAAATCGGATTAGTAATCATTAAAAGTACCTACAATAAAAAACCAAGTGCTGAAAACCTGGGTTGTATTTTTTTCCAAAACTTCTGATTTTACACTTTTTGTACTATGTCCCGCTTACGATATAAGAGCTCTGCTTTTATGCTAAAAATTTTTGAAAATCCCGAATTGTTACAAATAAATCTGGCAACGCTGATCTGTAGGTACCTACTTTGGGATTGACTCCGTTGGAATTTCGTTATTATGCCGATAAACATGAATCGTTGCTTTACTGTGAGGGTGTAGGAGTACTTCTATAGTGGGTTGCTCTGTTTAGCATACATAAAAAATACCACAGAATACATTTCTATGCGTACAATATTGAGGATACAAAAAATTAATGCCAGGGGCTAGATTTAAATAAATAGTTATAATATTTTGAACAGTTAAACTGTTACAGTTTACATTAAAAATTAACCATCATTTAGTAAGAAGATATCATGAATTTTATAAAGATGTATTTTCAAAGGGAGGCTCAGCTGATAATGGAAAAAAAACTTTCTACATAATTTATAAATATATTTGCCATCGATCTTAACGAAGATAAGTATATTACTCCACGTTATAATTGTAGAAACTTACGCCCGCCGAGAATCGAACACGGAACCAATCATTCGGACACTACCGACTAAATTCCAACACAATAACTTCTTATTTAAAAACATGAATCATGACGATCAGTTATTTTACCATCACAAATAGGGGACCATGTTATGTTACCATTTATATTAAACTATGAATACAAGAGCAACCTACCGGAATAGGTAACAAGTAAAACAGTTTGCCTCAACGTCGCTACGAAAAAATATGAATAAATCAACCTGTAAATGGGATGGGAAAATGTCTTTATCGTTGTGAAATTGCAAGTAGGTGTTTACACTTTTTACCTCGTTTTTACAACTAAATATTGACCGTATATATACTAGTGATCATTAATAGAAACACAAGAGTAGACGGCTACTAATTGAGGGAGAATTTTAAGACAAAATATAGCCTACCTATGTCACTTTCACTTATTACAAGCTTTTATTTAGTTTCACCTGTCCCGGTGTTTGTAATCAAATCTTGCAAGCTAAATTTCACCCACTTCCCGGTGTCCGATTGAGTTAAAATTTTACACACGGGTCCAGTCCTGATGACAATGCATGTTTTTAATATACATGATGTGATACTGCTACCAGGATTGGCTCCAGACGATTGAATTCCTTAACGGTTAACAGTAGTGACTTGAAATTTTGCACATTCATTGAGGTATGGACGATAGTTAGAGGTACTTTTTAGTTCATTTCTTAAAACAAGTAGTAAAGCTTGTTTAAAAAAAATCTTTTAATTATTACTTGTTTTAAAAATAATCTTCTCTCAAGTAAGAACTGTTATCTTTTCATTATACAAAACGGATTTTCATTCGTTACCTACTTTTTAAACTACGTAAGTTTCAAACGCTTCAAAAAACTTTTAATTATTCTAAGACAATTAGTTTTTATTCAAATAATATAGGTAGTTTTCATTAAAATATTTCCATAGAAATAAAAAAATTGTAGCACATAGGTAAGCCCTTGTCTAACAGCCAGCGAAAAAAGGTTAAATCTCGCCTTTCTATATAAAAAGCCAAGTTCAAGCGATTACCTACATACCTACAAAATAAAAATACCTCGCATCATAGACTACAGAATTTTTGCGCTTTCTAAAGTCTACACCCATCAATGTTATTGAATACAAAATATCACAGAAAAACTCAACATATTTAGCCAAAAGCAGTGTAATCGAAAATGTAATGGGAATTCGACTTAAACAACATCCATTGCCAGTCGCGATCCAGTCGTGGTAAGCAGACACTCTCGTAAAAAGGGTAGTGAAGTCAAAATTCTTGCCGCTCACCACTCCCACTAACAAATCGTGGCCTCTCTTCTCCGCAGGATCTAGAGTCCACTTGCACACTAACGGGCCGCCCGAATCACCTCTCGCGACATCGGTTATCATGGAATTCGAACAAATGAAAGTGTTCATATTTACTTCCCAAATCATGGAGCATTGCCTCATCGGCATGATGTGAATTGGCGCCATTAGCAGCACGGGTGATGAGTCAGATTGGAGGTTATGGGTAAATTGGCCAAAACCAGCCGCCATACACGTACGAGGATAGTCCATAGTCTTCCTAGCGGGGATGACGTAGTTAACTTTGTTATTGAAATGCCATTCTCTCACAACGGTCACTAGAGCGATATCGTTCATTGGGAAATGAAAATCGCGGTGAAGGACTAGGTGCTTTATTTTCCGCCATTGCGTGGTTTTGCTGGCGTTGGACAATATGACTCTGTTGCCGAGATTGCCGGCGACCACGCGAAGAGTATCTGGATGCTTCTTGTAGTAGTAATTGTTGAGCTCGAAGCAGTGGGCGGCGGTGAGAACCTTCTTTCTGCTAATGATGCTACCTCCGCACAAGTTCTTCCAAACGATCTTTCCACCTGACTTGTGCATATGCTCCTTGATCGACACCATGTATGGTATTTGGCCGCTAACCGCCGGTTCCCCACCCACTATAGCCGGTCGCATGTAATTCTTCGAATATTTCAAAGTCGTGATAACTCGAGCGTCTTCCTCGCTACGTATTTTTATCGTCATGATGAGAATTATGAAGAGTTTTAGGTACATTCAACTGGAAAATTTTGAAACGTCACATTTAATTTAATACATCACAAAATGATTCACAATAATTTTAATTCGCGCGCTGCATCGCTTTTTTCGTCAATACTGTGTGACTTGACAGTGATGTTTTAATTTTTTTATATTTGTGAGATGAAGATCAAATTACTACGCCTTCATCTTTCAAGCTTAGGTAGGTAGCTTTTAAAAATTTAAATCTAACTCTTAATAAGTGGAAACGGAATAAAATTGTAACTATTTCAATAAAGTATTAAGTAATATAGGTGAACCTTTAACAGAGATCTATGCCATCAATAGGTATGTATATAAAACTTAACGCGACATTTCTTGGCGTTGATTCGATATAGTGTAATGAAGATAAGTGGGTTACAGGGCAGCCTACACCGAGGGAGATTGCTTCCGGGAGAGTGTTTACAATTGTTTCTATAACAGGAATGCGATAGATATTCCCAAAGACACATTGTTTAAATAAAAATCGCAGGTAATGAATTTGTTTGGTAGTCACCTTTTACTTTTTGACTAGTAGTTATAACGTGTAATTCTTTTCTACGTCTTCTATTATGCTTGTGCTCGACAAGGCCTAACTAGTCTATATAGGGAGCATTAAATATGTAATGCTATTTTTGAAGGTTGTTGTCCCCACTCCTCCTCAGGTAACGCGTCGTAACGTTTTTTTGAACACCCCCTCCATCTCCCTAAACGTTAAGTAATACATAAATGATCATTTTAATATCAAAATGATCTTATTTTGCAGAGTTCGAAGAATTATATTCCTTAGTTTTTTTAGGAATAAAAAACAATGTTACGTAACGGGTCGTTCGTAACATTTAGCATGATCACTACAATTTGCCAGACCCCCTGCCAAATTGCGATACGAAATACTTGAACGGACCCCCACGCTCTACAACCCTAACATCTTGACGAATTTCAACAAGTGAAGTGAGTGTCTCGTTGTATGACAAGCATTTTATTAAGCCTCCTATTTTTAATCAGTTGGATATTTTTAGGAAATAATTTATTCATCAGAGGCTAAAAATCGGTCAATCTCTACTTAATATTATAAATGCGAAAGTAACTCTGTTTGCTACGCTTTCACGCCTAAACTACTAAACCGATTTTGATGAAATTCGGTATGAAAATAGAACTTAACTTGGGAAAGGACATAGGTTACTTTTTATTACGAAAAAGTCGCGCGATATAACCGAATTCCACGCGGGCGAAGCCGCGGGCGGAAAACTAGTACAAAAATAAAACTACGACAATCTCGCTATGAAACATTTATTAGACGCATTTTATAAACAATATACCTTATCAAATATTAAAAGGTATCAAATACCGCACGATAATTATTAAATTCATCCATCCATTCATTTCACACGATTGATACATTTTTTATCTCTTTACTATAAAATAGAAGTAAAAATTTATTTCTTAGACGTTTAAACCAATGATATTTTATACTATAGATATAAGTGCGTTTGGCGGTAAAATAAAAAAGCTTGAATTCGACTTTTTTTCTTTAAGTAAGAACGAGTCAGCAAATAACTATCGTAAAGGCTATAAGTAAGAAAATGTAGCGCAAAACACTTTTTTTAATTGTTTACTAAGATCTATAAGTAAGCAATTGAAATAAGTAACATAATATTATATAGTATAAAATACCATTGGTTTGACCAAGTTTTAAAAAGTTGCGAATTTATTATTTGCATAAACTTTGTAGCAATGTCTCAGCCAAACTCATTCCCTTCAATGTAAACTCCTTACAATATGACTTACAGATATGGTATTTTTCTATTATTGTGCATGTCATTAAATTACTTATTGAGATGGCAACATACATACATAATATTTAATTCATCATAATTCATTCACACTTAATTGGATTAAACTCATAAACGATTAAAAATAAAGATATACTGATCAGAAAGCAGTGATTCTCAAACTGTATTCCGTAGAATAGACATCAGGGTTCCGTAAGAATTATTTTAAAAAGTTTCTTATTTAATTAATAAGGTTCCATAAAATAAAAGGTGTTTCTTTACTGTTCCATTTTATCTTTAAAGTTCGGAAAACCCTGATTTAGACTAAGATTTTTTCTTTCAAGCAATTAAATAAAAATTTCAGTATGACTTATTTCAACAGTACTCCTAGGCATATTTATATTACCGATATAGGATATTGTTAGTCAAAATGTTAAAAAAATTACCCAATTATTGTGTCCTCAAGTGTATTAAATGCGATATTTTTACTTTAAAGATCATAACTGGTATATAACTTCGTACTACATAGTTCGTATTTTTTAACTTGTCTTATTTTTAAAATACAAATATTTATTTTCTAAGCAGCTTTCTAAGTAAACAATTAAGTTTACATGATATTTAAATGATGAAATAACTTAAACATTACTGGAAAAGTGTGAATAACATGAAAATGTGATATCTTTTACAAGGTTAACGTAAAATTGCGTGCTAAATATGACAAGTTAAAAAAAATACCATACATAAAAAATCTTATATAAAGGCGTTATACAGTGGCGCCATCTTTAAAAAACATAAACGTCGTCACAATAACATAATACTGTATGCGACAAATTTTTTTTTTTTTGCTAAAAGTAAATAAAAATACAGCCTGTAAATATTAATTTTCCTTATTTTAATTTAATTAAACTTATTA
>LGAG01000205.1:69703-89148 GCA_001278395.1 Lerema accius
TATTTCGAAAATGTGGGTGTTAAAATAATGAAATTCTTAACTACATTACAACATTTTAAATATTTGAGTAGCAATTTTTGTGTTGTTTTAAAATTGTAAAGAATAAGTAAGGAAGAATATAATTACATTTTGTAATTCGTAGATTCAACGGTTATTATATTAAAATTTTCAGGTCACATTCACTCTACGCCTACACTATTTTTAAGTTATTTTAATTTTGGATATTAATTAAATTGTAGTCACAATTCCCAATGCATTCGCGGAATTTCTGTCACTGCAGTCACACGAACAAAACAGCTAAAAAATAATTCCTTCAGGATAATGATAACTTACCATAACTATTGATATCCGATGCCGTCACAAACGATTTCTTTTTCAACTCGCTGATAGAAGATTCGAACTTATTTTTGCCTTTTTTAGACACGATGCTGGACTCGCTTTCTTGATACATTTTCAAAGGATATGATAACGAAAATTTAAATGTAAAAAATTCAAATGGTATTTTAAAATGATGAAATGATCAGCGGAGAAGTCGAGTGAGCTGCAGTAAAACTTGGCAGTCGACTGACGATAACTCGTAATATATTTCTGTATAAGAATGAAGGACCTCTGAACCCGCTGAATTATTTATTTTGTGGGCTGAAGAGAACTATCGCACGGATTTTCAGTTAACGAGACTTCATTGTGCGCTCTAAAAAATATAAAAAAAACAGTGTGTCTTTTAAGGCGATGAACTTTAAAGCTTGCGAAAATGGGGGAAGCATTTTCTTTTCACATCTAGTAGTTCAATAGTTGCATCTATTTATCCTTAATTGACCTTAAAAGCTTAAATATAATGTGGTCTAATAAAACAAATAAATTATTATTAAAATTATTATTATCTACTTATAATAAATTATTTATTGGTACCTAGTGAGTTGGGTACCTATAGAAACTAAATTAATTTCTTAGTTATCTACATTGTATAGAAGAGAATTAAATTGTATCACGATTTGCGGATTATGGAACATTAAAAATAAGTACCTATCTGATAAATATCACATGAATACGATAGAGAAAGTAAACGTTTTGCAAATTTTAAATACTTAAGTATTTTAATCTTTCTGAAATATCGGAAAAACCATTCCATGTTACTTTTTATCACTAAGTATGACCACTCGCCGAAAGTGGAAGTTTTATTTAAATCAGATTCATCCGAGGTAAGTACTCCACGGGTCGATATCCATATTTTCTCCGGAACTTTATGACATGTTTTTTCATAGACGTAGTACCTACTTACGTGCTACCGATGAACGATGGGTTGAAACCCCTTCTCCCCTTACACCATCCCCAAACTACGATGACCATTGTCCGTCAGGGGTACATTGTTTTTTCATCAGACAGAGTTACCCAACCAGGGGGGCGTGGACAAGTGACAAGGGGGGCATAAAGCCTTTTTAATTTTAATAGTAAGGAAAAACTAAAAAATAAACAAACATCATTAAGAAATAACTTTAATTTAGATACACAAATAAACTGTTTCGAAACCCGACATCGTCAATCGCAGTTTTTAAAAATTGCGACAAATACCCAACAGAATAAACTCCTCGCGCAAGGGGGGCCCGAAAATATTATTATCTAATATCATAAAGCTGAAGAGTTTGTTGTTTGTTTGAACGCGCTAATCTCAGGAACTACTGGACCGATTTGAAAAATTCTTTTAGTGTTAGATAGTCCATTTATCAAGGAAACTTTTCGGCTATTTACTATCACGGTATGATAAATAGTAGAGGAGCAGCAAAATAAAATATTCCAGAAACGGGAAAATTACGCAGGCGGAGCCGCCGGCGACTTCTAGTTATTAATAGTCCGGGAAGCCTTAACAAAAGAAAGGTTAGGAAACCCTGAGTTAAGATAAGCTGTAAGTAGTAGGTAGAAGGTAATAGGTAGTAGGTAGGTAGGTAGGTCTATCTAGATTTCCCTCTACGAGATATTTCAACTTTCTTGGCGCATTGTTAAACGTTGCCTTAATACACGTGTTTAGATCAGAGATTAGATAAACAGATAGATTCCTTTGTCGCAGTTAATAGAATAATGAAGTATGAGAGGTATGTGAGGTCGTAGGTGCTCTGTTTATTTTGGCTGGTAAATTTCCTTCTTCAAAAGGTAAAAGGAAAAATCACTCAATAAATAATGGTACAATTTAAGATTTCTCGTACAAGTTCAGATACAACTAGATATTAATTAATTACTTATCACTTGGTGAGGAAGATTATTTAATTGGATGTGATTGATAGAACTTGTATTACACATATTTATCGAAAATATCATTAAAAAACACTTCACAAGTTTTAAAAAAATGAAAAAAATAAATTTATTTTCAGGTGTAAAGTAATGTAGAGCCAACATTTGGCTCTCATTTTTTAAAGCCATTAACAGTACAGACTCTATCTTTAACAAAATATTTACGATTAAAAAAAAAAACTAAAAATAAATTAATTTTTAGGTGTAGGTAGATGCGTAATGTAATGTAGAGTCAAATTTTTAAAGCCGTTACTTTACAGACTCTACAATCTTTAACAAAATATTTACCTACCTTGGCTATTTTTACGTTTTTTCTAGAGATAGCAATCTCTTTGATTTTTTGATACTTTTAGTAACCTAAAGAATGAACTTTTTAACTATGAACTTATTTTTAAGATACTTAATGTTTGATTTGATTTTTTTATCAGATTTTTTTATTTGATTATTTTTTCTATTAGTGATGTAGGTATTTCAAGGACCATGGAGTCACAATGATTACATTGTAGAAATGGCTCTGACGTTAGCATATACCTTCTTAGCTGGGATCTAGTACTACGTCTTTATCATTAAAATAGGTAAGTCGTGTATGTACCTACGTTTGATACACCATTAATTCTCAAAACATAGGTATGTGCGTATTATCCAGTTAATTTTATCACTTGAAAAATCATCGTGAACTTCCAAAAAAGTTGTCAAAGGCGATGTGAAGCCTGGAAAACCGCACTGGGCCAGCATGGTGGACTGTGTCCTGTACCCCTTATTATGAGAGGAGACCCCAGATTAGCAGAGGGACAGTTATGATTTGCGATGATAAAATGATAAATGTTTCGGGGAATACAAATGTAGGTTCATAGTATACTTTAACGTAACTAATGCGGTCTCCAAACTGACGTAGTTCATCAAAATAGAACGAAACACAGTAGAAAATTTGCAATTCCATTACAATTATTACCCAAAGTGGCGTGAAATACATACCATTATAGAGTTCAAGGTGCGTAAAATTAATTTTCAATAAACACGTGCTGCAATTAACAATTCATTAATAAATTGAAATGTGCCATGATCGTATCATGCTTAGCTTGCTAGTGATATTTTGTGAGTACTTTTGCCTCTTTGTATGATTTAAGTTGATCTTTTCTTGCCTTTTTTCGATGATTTTTTCTGGAAATAGCCAACAAAAGAATAGACGAGTCACGAGGTAATAAGTGGTCATAGTTGCCCGTGAATAATTGTAGGTACCGAACACCAAAAATGCATATTAGGTAGGTATTCGTAGCATGCATGCATTGTCAGTCAGGAAGAAAACAAAGATAAGTTTTCTGCTATTTCTGTATTTGTGTATGTAGGTAGGTATGTCGAAATATAAAAAAAATACAAATGAGCATGCAGCAATCGCCGACGCCGGCGGCTTCGCCCGTTTAATTTTGCCGTTTTCGCGATAATTTTACTGGTGCTCCTATGTAGCATGTGTTTTAATTTAATTTCAAAGTGTGTTTTAGTGCTACCAGCAGTTTCACAGCAATACACGATCGGAGTCCAAGGACGGCTCGATATCGGAGATCACATCGCCAACTTCATTAAAACTATGTACACTAGCTTAGTGTCCCAAGATGGTGCAAGCATGGACAGTGGGAATGCCCCAAAATCTCAGATGCCGTTATTGCCACGTCCAAACAGAAAAGAAGTGCTGCATGTCTTTGGCAGTCATGTGGGTAAAAGGGAGGGAGAAAAACCAGTTAATAACATCAATGTCTAATAAATTGTTCTGATTCATTGTATTTTTTTTATTTTTACTCCATGGCTTATGATTTTGACCTGTGTATGATTGAACGATTGTACTCGTATGTATGAAAGTTACATTCCCAAGTTTTAAATTAAGAGCGTCTTTGTGTCAAATGAAAAGGATTAATTTATTTACTTGACGACACCGTAGCCTAGTTGGTAGTGACCCTGCCTGCGAAGCGAGGGCTCCAGGGTTTGATTCCCGGCCGGGGCAGATATTTATGTGACAGATAAATGTTTGTTCTCGGGCATGTGTGTTAGTTATGTATTATTTGTGTTGTCCATTCCACCCGCGACACAGGGAATCCTACTGCGGAGTAAAAGTGTGTTAGCGATTATTTATTTATTTGTCTCCAGAAAAACGTTAAATAAAAAAGAGCATAGCCTTAGTGTGGCGCTCCAGTGTTAAGTGTTTTTGTGCAAATACCTACTAAGTAGGTACCTATCTAAATTCATTTAAATGAAAACTAAATTACGTCTGAGAATTAATTATTTACTATTAAAAATAAAACACCTGATTATTTGATTACCTCCTACAATTTAGTCATTTTATTTAATTTAAATGCCAATAATATAAAACTTTATTCCAAACAATATTGCAGAACTAGAGATGAATGAAACACAAATTAATATTAACATTTTATTTTACATTAAACGAATATCATTTTGTTGATAAGGAGAGGTGAGGTAACGTATTATCGTATTAATACCGCGTCCTGTTGCAATTATCAACGAGGTAGCCAACCAATATACAGCTTATCACGTTCAATTGCTTTCTAAATTAAAGTGTTATATTGCTAAGTTGTAAGGCGTCGAGCATAATGAAGTGACAGCAAAGTTGTATTCTATATGGACAAGTGGAAACTTCACCTTACAGTGTTGAAATGCCTCAATTTAACGTCTTTCAACAAATTTGAAACCCTTTATTTCAGGACACAATGCAGTGGAGTTTTGAACTGAAAATTAAATATTTTATTTATTTTAAAAATATATTATAAACAAAGAAGCAGATATGTCATGAATGTAAAGACAATTAAACGATTTTTGGGCCAAAAAATTAAAAAATTACCCTTTTTCTTTTAGTCCCAACGTAATGGCATAATTAAAAAGACGATAAGGACGCGGGCAATGTAGCGTATAATATTTTCCAGTTATTTACTAAGAACAAAACATGTATAAAGTATAAAATATACACACATAGGTACTAGCTATTTAGGTATTAAGTAATCCGATACTAATGTGACAGTAACTGGTGGCTCTGTATAGAAGATATCGTAAATCAAATCGCATTCAAGATAATATCATTTTAAAATATTGTTAATTTATTTAAATACGATTTGGATATGTTTGATTTATTACGAATAATTAAATAAATTGCATTGCTTAAATACAATCTGTTTTCCTAAAATTAACAATACCTATTCTATGCTGATCAAAAGTTCAAGCAATGCTGGGATCAAGTTTAAATTATTCTAATCTGCACTAAGTTATTTAAAAAAAATTAAAGTTATGCATTTTATGGAATTCTGGTTTACTAGCGTGATGGAACAAAACAAAAGTTATATTTCTTTTTTCGTCATGATTTTTTTTCACTCTTAATATGAAACCTATCCTGTATAGTAAGTATAAAGGTAGGTATTATCAAATGTCTACGTATTAGGGAGCGTTCTTGCGCTCTTAGAGAGCCTCGCAAATCTGTATGTATGTATGTATGTACGTCCATTTTAAATTCTCATCTATCACCGCCACTGAACAATTATTATGTTACGTACTAAAAACAAATGTTCATAACGAGGGTACTTCATGGTTCGTAAATTTAAATCATCAATTACTTTAATGCCACCACTTTTTGAGGTAAACAAATAATATTATTATGCCATAATTTAAACTGAATTATCTTAATTTCCACTGTCCATATTTTTATGATAAACATCGCCGACACTTCGCGTCAAACGTTCTTTTGCACGATTTTATGTTGAAACGTTTGACAGGAGCTAGACAACGACACGCAAATTGTCGCATGACTCAAAGAACAGTCGTCGGAACTTCTAAACTTTGTATGTAATTAGTTGTGTATCACAGGCTGTTTCGTTCGTTAAAAGTTTTTTCTACAAGGCTAGACGAGGCGCAATATAGGTACTGAAATGCCCTACAAAAAGTCGGTTTTGCGACTACTACTATGCATTTTTAATCGTTTTGCAATCTGCGACAATGTGTCGAGCCGAAGTCGCACGTTTAAATGGGGACTTATGTAACTATTTGACAGACAAAAAACAATTTCCTTGACCAGTAAATAGATAATTTAAAATTAAGTACTGACTAAAAACCAAAATTAACCAAATTAAGTCGTAAACCATAATAAATGTTGACTACTAATTATTACATCAAACATGCACAAAAACCTTACCTGACGTAAGGTTACGCTACAATTTAGCACGCTTCAAAAAACAAAATTATATTTTTTTATAAGATATCATATGCCTACAAAAAAACTTAAATTTTAATCTACCAAGATAATAAATGTGCCTACTTTTAGTCGTCTCACTGTGGTTTGATTATATAAATACGTCGCCAAAAATTAGTTACTGAAAGCTTGTATTATCTTCTCAGTCAGGAGAATAAAGCCCTGTAGTGGGACATTAAAGATTCACAAGCAATTTTTGATACCACATTCAAATGGAACGAACTTCAGAATAAAATACTACTTTGTTTCAAATTAAGTAATTATTATCTAAGCAAGATTTTTTTACCATTTTTTTTTTACTCCGACACAACTTTAAATGACGCCCAACATACACAAAAAAATAAAACAGGCCAATGAAAAAAAAACAAAACAGAACTAAAACAAATAAATATTTTTATTGATAACGAAACGATCACATAATAAAATAACATCAAATATGTACAACAACGAAATATAAATCATATAATGAACATATTACGATAGTATACAGTACAATATGAGTAGGCCCCTTTTTAGAGAATACGTGTGGTTAAAATTTAAGACACAATATTTGGGGCTACTGAAATTGTCAGCAAAACTTTATTTTTATTATATACTTGACAGTTTAAAAATATTTTTCAAGGCTTGGCTGAATTTATAAGCTTTTAGCCCTGACATTTCTAAAAACAGCAAAATCCAATACTATAATTAGTATATAGTCTGTACTATTATGTATATGTACTGACATGATCGACAGACTATAATGGAGTAAGCTTTACGGATATTATCAACAATAATTTCAAACTACAAAATCAGTTAAGTATTGAAAATCTTATACTAACTGTCTCATTCAAAATCACCTAAGCTAAATACAAGTTGTTATCATTAAACAATACTAAAGGATATGTTTGTTAAGTGTTGAAGTATATGAATCATTCCATGTTAATTTTATTTGAGTTTTGATGAGATCAATACCAGTCAATATCATAGTAACACAAAAACAAATGAACACCTTCACATTTTTAATACACTGAACCAGATGTCTTATAACTTTCATGTATAGAGTACATAATAAGGCAAGGACCATTTCCTATTATGGGAGCAATCAAGAATGACGCAACGTAATTTTTGACCCCCCATTCCCTACATGTAACGCGCCGTAACGTTTTTCCGTACCCCCCTCCCCCTCCCTAAACGTTACGTAACACACAAATGACCATTTTTATCTAAAAATGTTGCCATTTTTTAAAGTTAGAATAATGATATTCTTGATTTTTTTTAATATAAAAATCAATGATACGTAACGCGTTGTTCGACCCCTTCCCACCTATGCAACGCATCATAACATTTTACAAGACCACTCCAAATTGCGTCACGTAATACTTGAACGGCTCCTAAAAGAAATTTAGAGAAATTCTAGTATTACATAGGATACATCCATTCTAACATTTATCACAATTTAAAAGCAGCTTTTGACACAAAAACTATACTTATAATAGTACTAGATATATAGATAATATAAACATCCTCAATTGAAAGATATTCTCATCATTATATACTGAAACAGTAACACTTAACAAACACGACCTTGTAATAATTTATACATTTATTTATACATTACAAATCGGAAACACGGAATGGAATATTATCAACTCGCTCGATAAATTAACAAAAGCATTTCATCAATGTATTGCAACACTACAACTTATCAAACTTTTTCTATAACCTGTAAATGACCCATGATAATTTTCATAGTTTAAATTTTGGGACTATTTGTATAATGATGAGTCATATTACAAATTTAGGGAGTGTTCAATTATGTAATATTATGTAATGTGCATGTAATATTATGTTGTGTTATTATGTAACGCAATTTTTGAATCCCCCTTTCCCAATGTAACGGGCGGTACGTTTTTCTCTCCCTCCTCCCTAATTTTTACGAAACACACAGATGACAATTAGTTTCATAAATTTGTTTTAGTAATAAAAAAAAACAATGATATGTAACGCGTTGTTCGACACCACCATCCTGTACAACGCATCATGACATTTTAGAAGAAAATTGTGTTACATAATCTTAAACAGCCCCTTAAAGAATAGTCTCATTTTGATAATACACATTTGTTTGAGAGTCATAGACAAACAAGTATTGTTGTTAGTGTTGCCATACAATATCTAAGTGTACTTATATATATGGAACTATCGGTGCATCCCCATACATCTTGATTCTTAAAAAACCTCCCGACTTAACAACTACAATCATAATCGCTAAACCTTGAATACTAAAAGTTATTTCTTCATTACACTGTTGGCCAAAACTCATAAGTGTATGTTACTTCACATTGCATTATGAACTTTACAGTTCAAGAAATAGGGTGGAAAAATATTGGAATTTTTAGGTTAACTCAATACTTAATACATGGATAGACACATAGTTAAATAATCTGACCTCAATGAATAACCAAATTGTATTAGAAATATATATTGTTGTGAACACAACAAATAAATGCGATCATATTTGTGTTACTATATAAAACAAAATATTTTCATATCCTAACTACAAAAAAGCGAAAATCTGTTATTTTGTCCAACAGTGTAAGAGTAAAGGAGCATTCCTTTAATGAAATATGAGTAGGCGTTTGAATATTCTACAAAGTTAAGATAAAAATGTTGTGCCGACGTCGCCTTGCTTACTTGAGCTTATCAAGCTCACCAATCTCCCCTTATAACACCACAAATGTGCATGTTATTGACTAAACCACAATCAATCATCGTTCAGTTGTGAGTAAACTTTTGCCAATGTGATCAAAATCTGTTTTTTTCCATGAATTTCACTACTAAGCAAATATATACGTAAAACGGTTATAATTCAGTGATTACATTATGATGAACTGGAAAAATTGTGGGACTTAACCTATACTCAATTAACAAACAATAACGAATATTGAAATTAATAAATTAACTTTTAACTGAGTGAGTCAGAAATATTGATGTATTTGTAAGTGGTGGTGTGTGTATTGGTAAATTAGGGTAATTAATTGTTATTAGGTAATGTTAGTGATTTTTAAGGCCATTCAAAATTGCTTTTCCACGAAACTATTGGTTTACTCCCAAAATGTGTTGACATACATCCATAAGAAAACTTTCGTGATACTTTGTTTGAACATAAAATATTTTTACAAGATAGATTCAAATAATACTCATCTGAACGAGTATTCTATCCGAGGAAAAATAAACTCATATCAATTTATCTAATCTTTACAAATACAATTTAAAGTAACTCACCAATACCCGCACCCAACACAAGTCAACTCATTTCAACACAACTCAACACATTTTCAACACAACTCAATACATGTTAACACAACTGAACACAAACACTCCCGGCGACGTCGACGTGTCGTCACACCGTTCAACGGAGGTCGGGGTTGTCGTTGATCTGTTTCTTGATACGGACCAGCATACTGGTGTACCACTGGTCCAGGCGGGATATACTGTCGTATGTTTTCACTGCCTCGGTGAATGCTTCTATGTTCTGCTCCTCCAAATGCTCGATCAGTTCCTGAAAAGGATGAAGTTTTCATGTTAGTGTAGTTACCAATATTAAGGTAGTTGTGGCACTATTTATTGATTCACTATTTAAAATTATACACTATTCACCTTTGGTTTCCATTTATACAGGGGAAGTAATTAGTACATTTCACATGTTTGACGAACATTGTCGAAAAGTTGTTAATTCACCGGAGAAAGTTTACTTCAGAAAATTTAAATTCAATGCGAGATTAGCATTTAACTTTGCATCAAACATTCTACCTCACGAAACTTCACCTACCCGTTCCTACCGACTCCTGGCGCCCGAAAAAATACACGAACACGAAGTCACAGCTACTTATCTAAGTTATAAATTACAACTCCATCTGTTGATCACATTGCGCAACTGACCTTAACGAGCTTGCACTCGCGCGTGTCCGCGAACGCCGGGTACAGGCCGCAGTACCTCTCGACGGCGTGCTGCGCGTTCAAGATGTCCACGCAGAGGTGGCACAACGCCGCACGGAACATGTACTCCTTGGCGCTGTACTTCAACAGGCTGTTGTCCAGGGACGACTTGGCGATCTGGAAATAACAGAAACAAATTCTTAATAATCGTAAGACATATTAAACGAATATGCGACAGTAATTTTTTTCTGTCGAGCCTGTCTATAAATCTGCTGAGTAAATTCGATACGCATGTGGTGGAATATTAATGAAAATTTCAATGTTGACTTGAAAAGCTGTCCTAAGATTACTGCTGATTTTCTTTGAAACTGGACCTAAATGGGATGGAAATCAATGGTAAAGTAGGAATAACTTAGGAATTAATAAATTCACTAAAAATAGCCAATGGAAAAGGTCACTCACTTCGGAACAAACAAACCAGTCACAATGAATGTCTTGCTTATCGTACTAAGCAAGTGTGGGTTTAAATAAGTTCGTGGGGAAAGTGAACTCCTGAGGCAATAACGGCAGGGTTAAACTGAAAACCGTATTTACTTGTACTAATGGTGGAAATACCAAAAAACCTTAGAACCAAAGAAGACGATACCTGTTCGTAGATCTGGATGGCCTTGTCGTAATGTTCGAGTTGCGCGGCGTACTGCGCTAGTTTCAGCATACACTTGTTAGCGGAGGAGGTGGACTCCTCGCCGCGGAAGTAGTCGGCCGCCTGTTCGTAGTGCTGCATGGCGCGCGCCAGGTCTACACACTCCGTCTCGTATAGCTCGGCTATGTTCTGTAAACAAACATTTTCATATTAGATCGTTTAACGAAAAGTAAGCAGATGTTTTTTCTATAATAACTCTAACATTTTCATTTTTGATTAGTCATTTTTATTGATATACAAAAGGCCAAGCGGCAAATGAGTCATTTTGTCATTTTCTTGATACAATTCAGTAAAAAGAAGACTAATATCCCAAGCATGAGTTAAATACATACACGTTGAGTTTTATCTATTCATTGGCTACATCTAATCAATATAATCTCATAATTATGAGTGGTTGTCAGATTTATCTAAAGCCGAATAATCAAATACTATTGAATGTTTTTTCACTTGATCCTTTTTCTAATAGTAAAAAATTGCCTCCAACTTAATTTTTAAACATGAAATAACTCATATACCTTCCAATAGATAAAATTAGCAAATGGGTCGAAAATTTAAATTTTTCATTAACCACCCTTACACAAGGATATTATTTGACTAATTTATCATTTCATAGACACACACATGTGCAAATATACACGCTATGCGTAATACACAAACATACTTTACAAGTATTTTACCTGATGATGTTTAGCGGCTACGGTGAAGCGTCCCATGTCCGTGTAGATGTCTATCGCCTTCAGCAAACAAGATACAGCCTCTGTAATGACAGTTTTATATCATTCAATCATTGCCTTTAACTTCTTAAAGCCTTCCTGCCTGATGGTAAATCGTCACAGCATTTTATGGAAGATAAAACCAAGAGCTTCACATTTTGGGCGTTATACAGTAAGTAGATAACTAGATTCACTGTTAGGTCTTAATCAGATGATCCTATGCGGAATATTAGGGAAACACAATCCATTGATAATAGCCCCTCAAACCAATATCTCTAAAATGTAAAAACATCAAGTTACGCTGTACACGATACTTTATCAGATTACATGACTAACCTGCAACTAGTCACAGACCTTGAAAATAATCAGTGGCGAACAGTAACAAACATTGTAAAGCACACAGCTTAGCTGAAAGTTTTCATGACAGTGCTAGGATAACAATGACCTTGTCCAGATTTATCATCATTGTAGTGAACGGACAGTATGACGTAACATCATTTCACGCCTTCCTTATTTGAACGATTTTATTATTAGTCACCCCAGATAACTTTTAAATTTCAGTGCAATTTCGAACAATTTATTTTCTGACCCCACAAAACCTCAAGAAGTTGGGCATTACTGTCCACTTGTCAGGGCCAATATTGGCATAATCATTTCTCACATTTGGTATTTTATGATCTTAGTTATGATTGATATTGTGCCATTGAAATGTGACTCTTATTGTCACTCCAATGTTATGGAAAAATTGTCTGTTATGTGGGAATTTCAATCACGTTACAACATGGTCAATTGAATGTAAGACTGCTTGTTATCGTTATATAACATACACCTAGAGATAAGGGGCCGATCAAGTATTACGTAACGTAATTTAGGGAGGGTCTTGTAAAACTTCATGATGCGTTACATAAGTGGAAGAGGGGTCGAAGAATGCGTTACGTAACATAATTATTTTTATTCCAAAAAAAAACTAAGGAATATAATTCTTTCAACTCGGCAACATTCTTAGATAAAACTGGTCATTTGTGTGTTACCTACGTAACAATTACGGAGGGGGAGAGGGGGGTACAGATAAATCTTAAAAAAATGCGTTACATAATATTTAAACGCTTCCTTATTAACGAATTAACCAACATTAATAGTCTCATTAACACCTGTCACTAACAAGGCTTATTAACCTACAAACAAGTAGGATTCGAGATTTGTCACGATGCCCATGGACGGCAGAGGATGGATCCCAGCTCGATTGCTACTCTTATACGACCAAAAAATAAGATGTCAGTATCACACATCATCCTAGAAGGCATTCCAAAAGGGAGTATTGTTTTATTTTTGGGTCGATAATAAAGCATCTAAATGGGTACTTATAGAACAATAGTTCTGTGAACAAACTTAATGACACACTTTGTACAAGCAACCCTACTTTGTGGAAGATGTTCTCGTAATCTCTAAACAAGACCGAAATTTGTGAGATGACAAATTCATGAAGTAATAAGAACAAACATTGTCTGTCTGTGGCGTCGCAGCCGGCATTATGATATGAGCGATTGTATGATATACAAAGAAAATGTCGTAAGTGGTATGCCAGAATCCAGACTAATGGAATAACTTTTGCTATATTTTCTTTGTACAACTTCATAAGAGCATAGGATTAGGAAGCGTCATCTGTTTATACTTTTAAATCTTTTGAACAATAATCAAACCAGTGTTGGAAAAATACCCTTATAGTAACGACTAATATTTCGGTCCCAATCTTGATGTGATGGCGAAGTAAGGCATAAAATAGAATAACAAGCAGTTAAATAAAAACCCTTTAGTACGTAAGTGTTTAATTCCTAAGGTTCCTTCTCACTCTAAGCCACAAAATTGGTAAATTCTCCATATTCTATAATATAGAATCACCAGGTAAGCAAGGTTCCTTATAATGATTAAGATCACCAAACCAAATTATCATACCAATGCCCTCAAACAATAAAATAATTGAAAAAATAAGAGCTGAATCATCGCAATTACTGTTATCAATATTAGCCAATCCACTACTAAAAATACAGACAGCAAAAACGTTTAACCGCTCAGTGAGTACAAAATTAATCCGCAGTTCAAGTAGTGCATTAATCCAATAAAACGTGGAGGTAATAACGTATCGCAACAGAACACTAGCGCAATTCACTGCAGTGCATTTCCAGCCGGAAAATACGGAAATAGACGATCGACCGTCCCTCGCAAATAGTAAACAGACAGATCCAACAGACAGACACTCTTGCTGCATTTTTAATGGGGAAGCCTTGTGAGGCATTGTCGCGGAAAATCGTAACAAATTCAAAGGAGACGAACAACACTGATGACAATACGAACGATAGCTATGATACGCCATAGCGCATAACATCGTTAAAATTCTTATACTTTTGTGCATTACGTATGCATTTGAAACTTATCATCTATGAAGGCAACCGTCGTCGTGAGAAAGCCTGCGAATCTGAGCGAGACTTACCCATTATCTATCTTTATCCCAAAAGTGGGTGGAAGACTTGTATTTTAGTAGCATGATCATAGATGTAACGAGAAACAGTCTTAGCAAAGGAAACACGGTGTGAAACACAAAAGTTATAGATGGAAACTACTTGTACGTGAATTTAGTAGATAAGACAGTCCTAATTATCGTTTTATTGCATCGTTATTAGTTCAATCGCACTGGCAGCTTTCAAGGCTTGAACTACATAGAGGTGGAAGGTCAATGACTTTGGCATGGCGCCCGACATCAACAATTTCTTTTAGGCTTTTTTAAAGCCATGAAATTCATTGAGTATGAAGTAAAAAAACCCAATTGAGTTCGTAGTGAACACGCAAGCGAATCGTTTTAGGGAACGCACGGTTGGTTTTAAGTTACAAAACAACGGTTAGTATACAAGAGGTATGGAAATACGTCTCTTACTAAAAATGAATTTAACTGTATGGATTTTGAGATAACTCAATGAGTACCACGTTGACCTCATATTCAGTTGGCAACAGCTAGCTAGATAGATCTAGCTTGCCAAATACGCGTATTAGGATCGCTGTCCGAAAGAGGAAAAGAAAAGACTGACAGCGAACATTACTGAATGGAAAATGAATAGAAATTAAATATTTGTTTTGATGGATGTGAATTTATGGTGTAAAAACGAGCCGAATTTTATTCTAAAGGATGTATATACATGTGTCGATCTTCATTAGCTTTATTGAAAATTGAACAATGTTCCTTTGATAGTCTTTAAGATATTATCATTACCTGGTACAATACAATTATGCCGAAACGACGTAATAAACTATAGTAAAAATATTTCGCATGCCATTACAATATCGTTAAACATTTATTGTAACACGTAATTGGCAGCTATTGAAAAGAAAATAAAGGATTTAAATATGAAAAAAAAACCTTGGTTTGTTTGAATAAGTACATAACAAGTAGGTTATTCTATACGTCACAAACTCACAAAGGAACAGGATAATAAGGCATCTTGCAGTGCTCCATATTTGAAGCAAGTGAAAAGGCAAGGAAACTACAGCTTCATTAACTTCAAAAGGCTTTAGGGAAATGTACGCCGCATTGGCTCATTCATTTTTGAAGCACGCAAGGCCGCCTGGTCGTACACAACATCTTTGCAAATTTCATTACTCACTATTAAATTCGTTAATAGGCTCATGACGTCATGACTCATATTCATAGCACACATAATTAGTATTTTTTTTATGTGGTGATAAGGATGATATAAAATGCTTGCTCCCTATTAATCAAGAGTTAATTAATAAAAGATAATTATGCTGAAAACTAAAAACTTTTGCATTGGCAACCTTTGATTTTTATCAACTCAAAATTTTTTTTTAATCAACCCTTAAGGAGGTAAATATCACCGCAAAACTATAATTTCCGCAAGCAAAGCTGCGGGCAACAGCTTGTAACCAATAAAATTTAAATTTAAAGCAAGAGATTCATTCATAAAAGTTATATAATTGTATGATAAGATAGAGTATACACCTGTATGCTACTATCAATTATGTAATATTACTTAATTGAGAATTTGAATTCAAAAAGATATAGATTTTTTATGTATTTTAAAACTATATTATTAACAATATTAATATTGAAAGAGAAAAACTAAAAAAAAAAAAAATTCTCAATTAATTATAATCATTTAAAACTTCTAAATAATTCATGTAACAAAATAGTTTTGAGCACTTCTCGGACTTGGCTCTAGTTGTTTGCTGGCCTTTAAGCCAAATTGGATCTCTTTAAACAGCACAAAGACTTCTCCTAATCATCACTTCAGCAGTGCGATGGACATCTAGGTTATTAGGAGACAGTTGTACCCTACAATTTTTTGTTGATGGATTACAGCCATCATGCTTTAAATCTTTAAGATACCTTAGTAAAATAGTAACAGCTCCACTCACCATTAGGATCACATTTCTTGTAGCAATTGGATGCGTCTACAAAGTTGGTGGCAGCGTCATGACGGACGCCGGCCTTCAGATGCAATTGTGCTGCACTACAGAAGGCCTGGCCAGCTTGGGGCCACTTCTTGGCCATCTTGAACAGGTTGGCAGCTCGGAGATAGCAATCTACTGCTTCTTCTACTTTAGACGAACCCCTATTTCGAGATAATGATAAGAGAATGTGAATATTATTAACTTAGAAAATTAAGTGTTTAATATAGGCTTATTGAAAGCTTAGCCTATGTAATATTTACTGTTTACGTATGTAATATTTACTAGATTTACTAGATAGTCTTTTAATCTATGCTTCTCAAAGAATGGATGACTTCATGATTTTGGTAGCAGATGTTTTAGTACTATTAGTAATTTAGTACCATTATACATCAAACAACTTGATGAATTTTAACTATTGCAAGGATATTTATATTCTGTACCAAATATTGTTCATAGAACTTAAAAATTCTAACACTTATTTTTGTCACATTATAATGATGGTGTGGTGATTATCACGATTGAATTATTAGGGCACTTTCAACTTATCCAAATTAACCCAAGTCCCAGTATTTGATATGTATAATCATAAGTGAATAATAAGTTAATAGAAATTTTTGAATGGCATTATTTTATTCATTAACACTATTATGATTGGTTTTCCTATACAGATGTGATTACACACACAACATGACTATTGAAAGCAAATTGACAAGTGTAACGCAATATGTTAAAACAAAAGGTTTTTACCAAAGTTTTGTCAATATAGTTTAAATGAATTTTGTGACAATATCATTAATATTAATTACTAGATGAGTCAACCATGATCATGGCGATTTAGATCACCAGGATAGTGATTCATTGATTAAAAATACTTGTGGCTAACTGTTACACTTTAAATTCACCATCGAACTATAAAACCAGTCGATATTTAACATTTATAAGCAACATATTGGAATTATTTTCAGGAAATATAACTCTTCAGTTCCAATTCGGAGGTTCGGAGAAAGAGCAATAATTTTTGGCGTATACAACAAAAAATCGTCAAATAAACTGGTACAATGTGTAAAGAAGTGTAAGTAATGAGTTTTCTAATGATAACATCAACAAAATATTGAGCCAGTCATTGTCCTCACCCGAATAAAGAGCCGAGGAAAGTTTTCGACGAACTCAGTTTTTTCTCCGCTTCCGCCATCAACCCCATAGCTTTTTGTTCGTTGTCTGCCATCGTTGTGGCTTTTACACTAAACACTAGATCACTACAAGAATCCAACAATATTTCCTAAGGATTTAAATAATTTATCCACAAAATGTCGTCACTTCTGTCTGCAAGAGTAAAAAAATCTTTCGCTGTCATCGATTGATTTAAGTGTGACCAGAATAAAAAATACTATGGACGCGTTCAGAACAAGAGAAATGTCGGTCTTCCGAATTTTTTTTTTTTCAATTTGCTATGGAAATAACGTCGAAGTCGTGATAACGTAAAAATATTGAAATTAGATCACGAAGTGAAATATTAAGAAAGAAAAATTATATGGAACCTGCAAGAGGAAGTGTACCTTTAAACTTAAAAGTGTAAAATAAGGGCATAGCCTTACCAACACAGGAATGTAACGGTCGCCGTTACGGTTCGGTTCAGCAAAGGGCGCATTGCCTTAGCTTGAGAATTCGGTTGAAACAATAACGTTCGAGCTTCGAACTCAGAGCGCTCATGCGTTTTCTTTGCCGAATATTATGGCAACACTAGTGTCGACAAAATCCGTCATAAGAATCATAGCTGTATGAACTATGTAAGAACTATTGGTGTAGGTGCTTATAAACCATTCATCTCTATCATAGAATAGCTTTGTATATACTGAAAATCTCTGAAACAACTGAACCGATTTTGTCGGGACTTTCACTGGCGGAAAGCTGATGTAGTAAGGAGTAACTTAGGCTACTTTTTTAACCTTCGTTTTGGCATAGGTTTACCGAAGCGAATCGAAGGCGGGTCCACTTGTTGTACATAAGGTAAGTACTTGGTGTAGTGTTTGTTTTAGTGCTTACTATAGTAAAATATTTGAGTGTTATTAACATCTTCATTGAGTAATGTTCTATGAAATTTGTACAATTTTGATTACAAAATTGCTCTAATATGGGTATTCAAGGAATAAAACAACTTTTAATTACACTAATATGTTTTTATTTAACTACTATATTACAATAATATTTCAATAACTACTTATAACTTTTTAGTCTAAGGGCCTGTTTCACAATTGTTGAGTAAAGTTCTAAGTAAGCTACTTTGAACTTATTTGCACGGTAAACCAGTAAATTGCGTTTCACAATTTCACTTTAATTTACGGATGATTGTGAAACGTATAGAGAGTTAACGAAAGGATTTACTCTCTGAGTAGCTTACTTTATAAATACCTAACTACTGAGATCTTTACTTACGATTGTGAAACAGACCCTAAGTATATTAAATTCATAACCTTTTTAATTATTAGAACTATGGTTCCCTATCCATACCCTACAAACAAGAAATGATCTACATTTTGTTAGTATTAATGTTACCATACCATAAATTATACCTTTATTTGCTCAATTATATGAGGACACTGGAATAAGATATTATAGTTATTGAAATACAACAATTCATATAAGGAACCGATATTTACGACATCTGACTACAATCTTTAAGTTAGTTCCCTAGCAACCGTTAAAAAGTCGACGTTGGCAGCATTTATTTTTTGTAAATTTCCGTGTCGCTGAGACTCGATCTCAGGAACTACAGAACGGTGGCCTGGCGTGATTACCAATGGCCGTACGAGTCGCCTTAGATGATGAATAATTTGGGGGATATTGTAAAAAAGAAACTATATTTTATAGGTTATGACGAATTCAATGACAGCCCATATGTCAAGATCTTTCAAGTAGTTGAGACTCTAGGGCGTGGCAAAGCAATTGACATACTCAAGCTCGAAAAACATAGCCCTCCTTGCATAGTCGGGTAAAAACAGTAACATGACATCCGACTACCGCTGCACACTAGTCTGCGCCGTGAGATGCGGCGCGCGCCGCAGACTGGCCACGTGCATGGACGAGCGGCGCGCGGAGCGCAGCGACGGCGACCGCAGCCGCG
>LGAG01000205.1:121018-144815 GCA_001278395.1 Lerema accius
AGGGCCTGTTTCACAATCGTTGAGTAATGTTCTAAGTATACTTTGAACTTATTTGCACGGTAAACCAGTAAATTGCGTTTCACAATTTCACTTTAATTTACGGATGATTGTGAAACGTATAGAGTGAAACAGACCCTAAATGTTATAAATAATAATAACTTACGAATTCGAACTCAAGTCGAATAAGTAGTCCCCATGAGAACTGAACCAATAGTAGGGCTCAATGAAATTAATTTTTCATGTTACATACATTCACATTCGTGGAAATTTCTTTAATACCGACAACATACTGTTACACGGGAAGTATACAGAAAGATATTTCTAGGAAACGTTTTCTTTAATGTTCGTCAGTCCGATGGTAGTAAAAAATTAATAATTCAGAAAGTGGACAGTTATATTTCTACCACAAGCGGAATATGTAATAAGATTAGTTCCAAAGTAAATATTAAATTCAAATACCAAAGGGATTCAATTGAAAAATCATTCAAGGGATAGGATATACCTAAGTTATACTACACCTATATAAAATCCTGGCACGTCATTTATTAAGGTTATCCCTACGGATAATTCCTTTAGCACCAGTATTATACAATCAATTTTATCACCAATTTCGAGAAATGATAACATCGTATAAATGGATATCTGATTCTAGAAACTGCCGAAACAAACTAGAGGTAGAATTTTCTAGTGAAGTGTGTTCTACCTTTACACACTTCATAATCAGCCCCAACCCAAACTCAGCAATTTGACTACTATATTGGACTACAATTACTCTACTATTATTACTGACTAGTCAATCCCCGCGGCTTTGCCCGCGGAAGAGTATACTTCATCCCAAGGGAACCTATAAACGGGATAAAATCTATCCTATGTCCTATTCCTGGATTCAAACTATCTGTGGGTGTTTCGGCTTAATCCGTTCAACGGTTAGAGCGTGAAGGACCCACAAACATCCAAACATCTTTACAAACTTTCATATTTATAATATCAATAGGATACTAATATTTCGTTTTTACCGAACACTATCTTATATTTTTCTCGTCTAATTGCGTACTTTATTATATGTGCCAAATTATTTATTACAACAAACAAGTTTAGGGTTATGCCAAAAGTGTTATCACAAATTAGTCCACCTCCTACTATTCACATTATACGCAACAATGTACCGCGTATAATCGAATCAGGAACTTCGCGCTTAGGTAAGTGCCTACTATTTTATTTAACCGTTTCCACAGGTAGCTGCCACCTATTATAAAATGACCCACCATTGTGGTAAGTTTTAGCTAGGGTTGGCACTTATTTTCTTTTGTGAATTAAATTATTTCAAACCTCTATAAATTGACTACGAGTATAAAGATTTTGAGTAAAGGCGAAACTACTGACGAAAATATTAGGTTTAAATGAAAAATATTATATTTCTTGTATTACATTAAACAACGCCTATTTTATTTTTGTCTTTCACATCTTTCCAAAAAATTACTATAAATCATAATTATTGTCGAAATTACGTGAATTATACCAGGCTTTTCTCGTCCTACAAACTAAATATCGTACAAATAAAGTACATGACATACGTATAACAAAAAATATACTGCATTTATATGCTCTGTACACACACTATTTTCAAACGTAGTCAATCATCAATCACCAAAAAAACATCGTATCATAACCCAATCATTTTAACAATCATTTGATTAGGACATAAAAAATTTATTTATCTCTTTTCCAACAACTTCAACAGTGACAGCCCTAGTTAGTGCCATAAACGTTTTATTCGCAGCATTGTTCCGCAATGTGGTAGCAAAGTTATTATTCGATACATACCTTGAACCCCGCTTTTATCTAGGAAGTTACTTAGTTGGAACGTCGAGTTACTGGACGCCAGGTACTGTGTAAATCTCTGAAAAGGACAAAAAAAATGCATTAGAACCTTATATTAACCTTCGAAAATTAGGGATCCAATAATTACTTTTTTATGATTTATGAAGCAGGAAGGATAAAAATCACGATTGTTTTTTAATTTTTTTACTGTTGATTTAAACAAAAAAAAATCATAATTATTTAGTGCGGGAACCTACAATGAATTCTTGATCAAATAAAAGACAACATTTGCTGTTACTGATCCTTTTTCAAGAAAATCATTTTAAATCGATATTTTATTTGAATGTTTATGTAACTACCATAATATTTGCAATTTAAATGTGCTAGATTATGATCATAATCAACTATTGCCTCATGTCAATGTTTTCGGCAGCCCTAATGGAGAACCTTGTTTACACATCAAGTAATTATCTGGTTAATTACGATCAAAGAGGGCGTGAATGCGGTGAAAAGATTTAAAATTTTAATAACGGCCAGACTGGACAATGATCAAATATACGTTACGAGGGTTGTTTATGATTCATGTCGTTGACTCATCGTGTAGGCTCCGTCGCGTCGGGTGTAATAAACTCGTTTGTGTATTAATGGAATTGTGTAAGTAACTAATCTCGATTTATATTGTACTTCATAATGTATATGTATGGTCCTCTAACGGAGGTTTATCTTGAAAGACAAAAAAAAATACTTTTTCATATTTTCACTTTTATATGAATAGTCAATATACTCGTAGGTATACTACAACGGTAAACGTCGTCTACGAACATAATTAAGACCAACGCGTTGCCAACTCAAAAGAAATGACGATTGAACACCATCATAAAAGGTCTGGGAACAGGTTGGGTACTTTATCAATTATTAGGTAAAAGCTTTTTATGAGGGGTAAGCGAAATCCGTGTCGTTAAGTGCAGGAAGAGTTTCAAAATGTCGTCTGTTACTGTCGCATTACATCAGAGATTTTCAAAGAGAATAACGTTTTGTTGTGGGATAGATAAAGATAGAGTTGTATAGAGATTGGGAAGAGTTCAATGGCTTACATAACTCAAAAAAAAATACGTTTTTAATTCATCATCATCATCGCAACCCATAACTGTCCCACTGCTGGGCTCGGTTCTCCTTTCACAGTGTGAGGGATACAGGCCATAGTCCACCACGCTGGCCTTGTGCGCATTTTCACACACCTTTGAGAATTTTATGGAGAACTCTCAAGCGTGCAGGTTTCCTCACGATGTTTTCCTTCACCGTAGCAAGTGATAATAAGTACCTATCTAACACGCACATAACTATTTTAAATTACATTGACATAATAGATAACTTAAAATTAAGTGATTTCGAGGAGCGCTACAAACTAATTGATTCCCAAAGTTAGCAATAAACGAAATAAATTTAAGAACCTGTGTTCTACGTCGATTAAGATATGAATTTGACAAACAGTTGGGAGTACAATTAAGTAACATTTTACTACATACATCAAACTATGTGCATAAAACTGTTCACTAGAACTATAGGGTAAAATAGCGTTGGGTACATTCTATTGCGTACATTCGTCTTATCAAAAATTAATTAAGTACAGTCGCCCGTTTGCTCCATGCATAGAAACCATAAAAATGGTTTTTCTTTTATCATGTTCATAGCATACAAATGTGTATTATATGAGAATTAACAGCTTGTTAGTAACTTTGTTATTAGAGTAATATCTTTCAAAAGTATGTATGTAACGTCCATTTCTTTGTTTTAAACCGCATGACGGATTTTAACACAATCAGGTGTTAAAATTATTAATTATTCCTCTATATTTTTCAACATACCTTTTATTTTTCTACTAATTAATAACGAAATTTAGTTTTGCATGACGTGCAGTCTTCTTCATAAAACTTTAACCATGCCAAATCTTAACCCCATATATACGTGCATATTTAGATAACTTATTATTATAAGTGGTCATCGTAAGAAACCTCTGTACTACCAGGTCAGTAACCATTTACTGACATCCAATAAGGAAGTACAACTAACTCACGCATCTTGTCAACTGCCATCATTGTATATTAGAGCAAAATATATTGTAACGATTGTAACGATTCAACCCGACCCTGACCGTCACTAGAATGTGATACGAAACAGAACGATTATCACTATAAATAAAGAAATCAATATGGGCGTGAACGTATCTCTCCGGCGACGGCGCAGTGCTACCGTTCACGTCACGATTCGCTACGCCTTAGTTTCTTTACATTACTTATGATTATATTAAATTGATACACATTCGTGATCATTATCATAACTGTCCCACTGCTGCGCTCAAGTCTACCATATTATGTTGTCTACAAGCAGTTAAAATTATCAAAGGCTTCAATATGCAACATGTAGGCTTCTTTACAGTTTAAAAGATTACGACTCACAACGCTCATACCGAATTCGAATAGCGAATTTATTTATGGTGTTAAGATAGCAAACGAGCTGACAGTGCCACCAACCCCTGCCGCCCATGGACATCGTAACAAACTTCGAGTAGGACTAAGGTGGGACTGTTAGCTGGTTATTAGGTCCTGTTAGTAATCGATATTACAAGCGTTAAATAAGTAGGTAAAGGCCAAGAAGTTGCGCTGCATAATGTAGTAATTTCATTTGAATTTTATAGTTTCGAATTGACATAGATGTAACTCTTGTAGCGAATAAACTTTAATAAACATACCAGCGGAGCATGTTTCGTCCTTAGTTGGAAGGTCTGGGATTAAGGAGGGACATCTTTTTAATTAAAAAAGAAGTAATAAAAGATTGGACTAGGTTGGGTGGTAGCTGGAAGGCTGTAGTTTATCTTACTATGTAATATTATAAATGTTAAAGTTAGATATATGGCTTTGCTCAATTAATCTTCGCAGACAGGAAAACATATCCAGAAATAGAACTAACGCTTTGGTTGAAATAGAACTTAAATGTTTATCCTCAGGTTATATGATACCCGCTACATAAAGAATCCGGAAAAGGGAAATAGATCATTTGGGCTGTGAATGTGTGACCGTTTACACACTAAAATTCATGATTTTACTATCTGGAAGTAGAATGTTACGTTACTACGATTTTATGACAAACAAGCCTTCCAGGCCGAAGCCCGTACAACAGCTATTTTACGTCTATTCAGGGTCTAGAAATAAATAAACACAAAGCGCACCATTTCCATCTGCACGAATAATACACTAGTCACTTGTCAAGACAATTGGAACTTTAACTGCATGGATATAGGACACTTTTTCAAGCGTACAGCACGACAATGCCAAAGAGAAAGACAATATTGCACGTATAATAAAGTGGAGTAAATAGAACTTGACTTTTTAGTATTCTCTATTATCTGCATATAATATCCAAAGTTAAGAAAATAATATTTTTGAAGTAAAGCGAAGCGAGAGTTTGGTAATACCAATCTGTACTAGAATTTTCTTTTCTTTTTATAGTCATGATTGTATCAATAGCTAAAATGGATAAGTTAAGCTATGAAATCACAACTGACGTTAATAAACATTGTTAACGTAAAATTTATTATTAACAATAAATTCAAACTATAAAATATTCATAAAGATTTTAGATAACGACGATAAATATCTTCTTTTATAAGAATTTGGTATGTGCGTGTATTTTGTATGAAAGTTAGCACTGCATTAACTTAAACATTTTTATATAACTCGTAATGGTTATACATAAAACACCTAGATATTGTCGTCAATACAGCCACTTGTGTCAATAAAGGATTGCTATTTCTGTACGCACCACATACAGCGATACATTTTGCAAGTTCACCGGGTATCCACACACGATTATAGACCGTATTACTTCGGCTCAGTGACTATTTTATCGTAGACCTAATTTGTTAGTGTGAGGAAACCTATTGGGATGACCGTTCAGGAAGAGTAAATGCGATCGATAATTATGTTTGAAAGTTTCTCAATTGCTTTACATGAGTGTACTTTGTGGCGCTTCAGTGAAGAGATTAAATGACCATAAATAATGTCTATTTGTGACAAAATCTTAATCGTGGGAAGCAGGGAATCTAGTATTCCTTGTTATGCGGGGGTACAGGAAGAATGAACATCATCAATGACGACGACGACAATAATAATATTATAGATGAGTAGTCAATAATAGTCTTAAAATATATGTATGCTCAAGAATGCCTTATAGAATATCAAACCCGGCGCACTCCGATAGGGATGAAGTTTATAATATACTAAGCCTCCTCCTTTTCTTTGAAGTCGGTTAAATTAAAAAAACCAGCGCAGTTGGCAGGTACAGCGATACAAATAGTATGAATATCGCAAACATAATTGTAATAGGTAAGTCATGAAATTTATCAAAAACAAATTAACGCTATGTATTCCCAAGGTTACTTTATGAATATTTAAATTTAAAAAACGCACTTCAGATACGCACATGAAGTAAAGAAAAGATTGTGTTAATTTTACCGAAGTCAAATTATTTTTTTTTTTTGTTTTTTTTTGGAAAAGATTGCAAGAATAAGTTACTGCCAACTTGGGCTTAACCAAATCTGAATTGAGCAGCAACGGTCTTTACGATGATGAATGACCTTTAGTGTCCAACATTTCTTGTACAATTCGGAGCTTCGGACGTCACGTAAAGCTGTCGGTCCTGATAACTATCAGGGCTAACAATAATCAGATAGCTATCGCGAGAGCCTTTGAGGACTACCATAATGTCCAACACTTGGGTTACAGTCACCCCTTCTTGGCTTCCCCAATACGTACTGGAGCACCATAATGTAATATCCTCTATATCTCCTTAGTGGCCTAGCAAGACCAGGTGCCGAATTTTATCCCAAGTGTAATGGGATAATGGAAAGTCTAAACAGTACGCTAAACTCACCTCGTTCCCATAAGCCAGTAGATGATGAACTGTGATTAGGGCCTTGTACACTACCACCCAGTTGGTGTTCTGCGTGCGTTCTACCAGCAAGTTGGCCAGCTGTGGTATCGACACGTTCGGCTCGTTTGTGCAGTGGACTAGATCTGAAACAGAAGTGCTGGCTTAGTAAAATTTATGCTAATACTCAAACTGGAACGGGGCCGTGTCTGAACAATATTTGTGAAGTTTTTTTTTTAATTGTATGTGTCAGTGTTAGTGGTGTATTTGTTAGTTAATAAATTTAATGGATGTGCAAGAATTTTAGTTGTAGAATAGTAAATACTAGAGACCCAATCTATGATCAAAATTCGACCGTAATTCATTAGGTCAAGCTGCAGGCTGCGCCTAGACAGAGTGGTTCATGTTGATCATCTGTCAACGACACTATTAACAGTTTGGTCATCCTTACAACAAGCAGATAGTTTCAAATCCTGCAAAATCCTTATAACCGTAGAGGGTTTACAGTGATGCCTACACAGAACTCCAGCATAATGGTCATCTATATTTTAGTCTTTTATATTGTCAGAGTTGAAATGATTTTAGTGCAACATACTTTCTTTAAAATGATCCCAACAGCGTTACGATGACGACAAAAGTGATCCCGACAGACCCGACACAGAATTAGGGAATTATGGCATGTTTCATTTCAATTGAAAATATTAAATTGAAGTAATTTCGGTGTGTTATCCACTTATCGCAATTGCCCTGGACATTAACCTGAGCCCTGTTTAAACGTACAGACATACAACTGACAAATGTGTGACACATTATTTTATGATTATTTTATAACAACTACCCTCTTATTATTAAACATTGCCTTTAATCACTTTCTTATCTGTTATTTAATAAAATCAGGGTAATTTAAAATCGTTTAGCTATAGAAAAATTACATAAATCCAAATCGAGTTTTTATCAACTAGAAAGGTTAAATTATCACAACATTAAGTACCTATAGATAATGTTCTCAACTCTACGAAGTTATCAAAACAGTAAAACAAATTACAGGTTAGCGAACTGATTGCAGTGGCTTGTTATTGAATTCACCGGTACACCCACAGATCATTGCGACGTCATCTCAAGAGCCCTTTATCTGAGATCGAGTTTGGGTTGTTGAGACCGGGCATTGCCATCGTAACATCCAGGACTATAAAGGACAATGTGGGAATTATAAATAAATAATTCTACACACTCATAGCCCCCAAACTAGAATTCCCTGTTTCGTGTTTGCTATGGACAACAAAAATAAAGAAAAAATATTTAAATTTAAGATTTCGCTTCGTTGGGAATTGAACCCAGTACCGATGACGCGATCCGGCATGGTAACCAATGCGCCATAGGTCATCATTGACATTAATAAAGAGTTTTTAATACTCTGTCCATCTCTAAATAATGCGAGAAAGGACGCTAGTTAATAAAAGAGACATTATCTGTAATATTCTTTTGTAATCTCCGATCGATGATAAGCGATAGGACTGATAGGTTTATAATATCAGCAAGCCGTTATGGGGACTACGTCAACATAATGACATACGTGTCTCGGCGGCGTTGCCGGACTACCGTTCGAAAGATCCTGCGTTCGATTCCCAGTGAGGAAGAAATCCAAATGATGACTTCAAATCGTCTAGGTTTTCTTATTTTTGTCTCCTCAATAGCACCAAGTTAATTCTAGTGTAAAGCTATGAGTGTGTGAGTATGCGTAATTTATCCTAATAATTTATAAAGACGTTTGGATGTTTGTAATTCCTTCACGCTTTAACCGTTGAACGAATACGCTGAACCTTGACACACAGATAGTTTGCATCCAGGAATAGGACATAGGATAGATTTTATCCTGATTATAGGATTCCTAGGGATAAATCCAATATTTTTTATCGTCTAGTTATTAATAAAATCTTTATTTGTCAAGTGTAATTGAAGTCAGTCGGTAATATTTATATCTGCGTAGATTAAATGCCCACATCACGATCGACAATGAGGCAACATACAACAACCTTATTACAATCACAGCTGACGACGACGCATTCATTGTCAATGTTTTAAAGCACTGAATAAATTAATAAGTGAAACAACATGTTGGATTAAAAGGTAATTAATTAATTATTAGTTAAGAATCTGCACTTGGCTTATTACGTAATGCCTTGCAAATTGTATTGTCGTAATTTTTTTGTCAATTCAATTTTTTAATTATCAATATTCGTAATAATTTGGATAACAAATAATTTTAAATTTCAGTAACCTTAAAATTGATAATCTTTTTTATTTTTTAATGATAAACCGTTTATGCCAAAGCAAATGACAATTTCCTATTTTTTCCACTGGCTGATCTAGCCACGATCATATTATCCGTATTCCGATTTTCCAACGCGCCCCACGATCCCAAAGACAGTAGGCGGAGCATCGTTTAACTGTCCCCCGATATGAGGTGATATCAATAACCTAACTACGAGCTACGAGCGGTAATCAAACAACCATAACCGTAAATCTGACGGATGCGAACATTGCCGACATCGACTTGTGAATTACGTATGTAACCTCATTATATTTGTTTACTAGCTCTCTAGAATCTCGCGTATACCAGTGAATAAGAAGAATTGTGTAATCGAAAAAATTAGCAATCATGTTCCCATGACGACGCAGTATGCAGTGATAGTGCTGGCAATACTGGTCAGACAGCAACTCGTCATAGATTACGAAGGTGATTCCCATGATATTACTACCTGCTAATTGGCCCTAATGTTAAAAAATTAAGTATGAAAAAATAAAATCATTCATAGACAAAAATATAACTTTTTTACTCGACTGCACCAAAATAAGGGTTTATCGAGCGTATGTAATGTATACATCTTTGTGGCACGCTCTACATTTTTATTGAGGCTATATTTTTATTAAGGCCTCCTCACCCCTAAAAAATTTTTACAAATGAGTAAAACGATTTTCTATCAATTACTATTAGCTCTTCAAAATTGAATCTGGCTAACTGCACGATTAAGCTCGTCAAAATACAATCATTTAAAAAATGATTTCGTAGTTAATGAAAACACCTATTTGCTAAACATTCTGATGATCATCTATCAGCTTGAATTGAGGCCCGAATTATACTCTTGTCCACACGCCAAGCTATCGCGTTAATTTAGTTAAAATTTTATGCAAACAGCGCGGTTTAATAGGCAGTCATAACTTGCTAATAGTTTCATTTAAATATCACAACTGAGTGCGGTTAAGTACTAGTACTGTCAAACACTTTTTATTTCAGATAGTCTAAAGTACTACAGAATTGTTGTCACTGCTTAGTAACAATTTTGCTTCCGCTATGGATGAATCCTTACATCGTTATATTGTTTATCCAGTAACCCATAAGAACTTACAATGAGAATTTTATCAAAAGCTCACCAACTTAGGTTACATTGCACACAATCCACGTGATAGAAGGGTTATATCTGTCGGATACTTGAATCAAACTTCATATTAATATAGAACTTGAAAATGCTGCCTTATCCGAGTGAGGTCGTTCACTTCAAGTTTAAGCACGGACTGTGTCTATTATGTCATAGGTCTTAACCGCAACACAACTAATTATAGCCGAAGCCAGTAAATATTAGTGGTTCTCGTCACTATGGCAGGAAACAACACTCGCATAGCCATAGTGATGACATTATCGGTCAATTAGGTCAAGTTCAAACGCACACTAATAATTGTATTGCTTTATTCTCTCTGACCTGCTTATTTAGAACCTTGGTTCGAGCGAATACATTCGAATGGAAATCGTAAATTAATTACAAAATTTCATTTTTAAAGCTTTTAAACTTTCCTTTTTCGTTGGTACTGGTCATTTTGCAAGCTGAATTGAAATACTTCGACTTATTCTGCGAATTTGAAGTGTTACTTATTTTCACTATTTCTGATGACAATCCATTTTTATGACAATCATGAGTCACTAATACTCAGAATTGACTCTAAAAGGAACTCAACGGTTACTGAATTGACACAGACAGAAATTTAAATACGTATGCAATTACGATACTATTTAACATAAACAGCTGGAGATAAAAATATATTGACAGAAACAGGAAGAAAATAGTATAAACAATATGAATATACACTCGGCTCCGTATCTACCAACTAGGCTTCCCTGTGTAACGTGTACCTATTAAGATATTACGAACAATTGAGTTCCAAGAAAATATAAGACTGCCATGCAGTAACGCACACGTAGGCAAGTTGATAAAATATTCTAGAATATTTTGTGTCAAATTAAAATTAATTTAAGGTCTAAGATTTTATAATTAAAGGACCCAAGTACTCAAGTCGTCACTTTTGATTGTATATCTGTTTTTGTATGTGTTGTAATTTAAGTTGTTTAACGAGATTAGGTGATAGCGCAGCGACAAAGTGGCCAAATAAAAAAAAATGTAGGCTTAATAGGTAAGTTATGAGAAGAATTTAATGATTAATTTTTTTTGACTTATCAAGGACATGTTTTTAATGTACAGACCGGGCGAGATATCTTGCTGTGCGCATGCTCTATATATCGTAAGTATCCGTTAACTTATACCTATCTGTACATTGAAGGGACCTGTCAGTCTCATTATGATAGGCTACCAACCAAAGCATAGTCATAAAAAGAATAAAACAAGATTAGAATTAGTAGTATCAACCGAGCGTCACAAGAAAATAATTAACTGGTGTCATACTTTCATAGATCAATAACTAGAAAAGGAGGGTAACATGCACATATCTAGCAACTGCGACCCTAACTGATCTTGGCGCCGAGTTACCCCGCGCAGCGCCGTCTGGAACGGCCTAATGTAGTGTTTCTTGCCAACTTAATCCTTCGAAACTTGGCAATGTCGCTTACGCCTGTATAATCTTTTTCTTATACCCGACCTTATGATGACCCGAACAGCGCAATGGTTACTACGCCGGATCACCGTTCACAGTGCCCTGGGTTTGATTCCCAGCAGGGTCGAAAATTTAAAATTCCGATCTCGGTCTGGGTGTATGTTTGTGTGTTTCTGTGTTGTCCATGGCAACACAGGGAATCCATAGTGTGGGGATATGAGTGTATAGCGTTAGTTATGTTTTATAATGAAAAATATATTTTTTTCACAAATTATTTAGCACAGCTTTTCGATTCAATTTGCTATATTTGCTGGGCTTTCACCGTAAAATCTGCGATGTAAATGGACTTATAATAACGCTTGCAGTCGATTAAATTATGTTAATTTACTCATTAAGAGCCATCACAATTTGTTCGCCGAATGTTTACTAACTAGCAAGGAACAGAGCTCAAGTTATACCTACTCCCATTGAAAAGGATTATAACGATGCGGAGAGAGCTAACGGAAGTTTAAAATCAATGACAATCAAGTCTAAAAACAGTTCAGACAATGCGGGTTGATCGTATTGCATCACTTAATATTATGTCATGATAGATTTATTAGACGGCTTTGAAAGGGGTCGTTTTCATTGCAATCTTCAATGCAGTCGCAGCAGTGCCGTCTTAAGCATATTCCGCGCCGGGGTGCGATTGATTAGCCGGCGCCCCTATTGTTGCAAAAAACGCAAAATAATTTCAATTTTCCATTTATTAATTTCTCAAAACTCTGTAATTTACGTATATAAAAAAATCGCAAATAATCTAAATTTAAGCACCTAATAAAAATCTAAGTTTCTAGTGCTCGGCGCCCCCTAGTACCTTGCGCCCGGGTGCGGCTGCACCCCTTGAACCCCCGGGTAAAGACGGCCCTGAGTCGCAGTGATCAAATGTATGCTCCGGTCATATCAGTTTTTATTGGAAACATTCATGGATGGTTGCTAGCAAATTTTTGTATATAATTTTTTGCAAAATAAACCGTAAAATATCACGAGAATTAAGTACTAACTCATTACATTGTCGTCAACATCAACTTGTAATCTTTTACCCACATATCGCCCTTAATTTCGATTCGTTAGTGTGGCTTTTTTATAAGTTTTGCTACAAATCTACTTGTATATGTCTGCCCCCGATAGTAAAAAAGACGTATCTAACACTTTTTCCAAAATTGAGTTATATATATTGCCGAAACCAGGAAAAAGAGGCGCATCTGCCTGTATTTTTTATATTTGTGTCCTGTATGTATTACTCCATATAATGTTCATCCAACGTTGCTAAAGCCCTTTCGTATCCAAACTGGAGCAACAGTCGTTGGACTCGTCAAAAACATATAACAGAGTTATAATTTCTCTTCCGGCAGCCCAGCCGGCGGGCTATCACACAGATAACACAGGAAACAACGCTGTCCGCCCGTTATCGTGTTTCACTGCAATCACTATTATAATTACATTGAGCATCACATGTGTTTCTAGATTGGATGTCCAAAACATATGGCCCCGCCTGTCCAAAATATTAATTTCGTTACTAACCCGGCCTCGGATTAGACTAGAGTTAACATTGTTATGTTTTATGATACTTGTAAGCTTGTCCAAATGACTGGCCCCATGTTTGACTAGTCATAGCTTGCGAAGGGCTTAACCAATTTGTCTAGAGTTCTGTTTGGATATACGGGAAGCAAACAAAATTCTTGAATATTGAACTTCACTGATTAGTCGCCTTCAATGCGACATGTTGGAAAGTCAGAAGGGTTATGACAGATTTAATTTTTTACTATACATATTTATTTGATGTCCAAAACACATGGCCCAACATCCGAACGTATAAAAAACACGTTCCTTTTTACGACACATTTCCTCACCAAATTTCCCGTGACTTAACATACTCGGCTACTCGATAGACTAGTCATGTCAGCCTACATGTCCTGAAAAATACTTTGTAGCCAATACATTTAGCAAAACATGTAAGAATTCTAAGCCTTGAGGCAATGGTCGGCATAACGCGGCTCTTTGGCTCTTTAAATGAGGCTCCAGAACAAATACTAATTTACTATTTTACTACTAAATAACTTTTAATACATTAAATAAAATTTTACTAAAGAAGCAGATTTGGCTTTCATGTTTTTTATCGTTGTAATGTTCATATTTGACTCATTGCAGGGGCGGATCCCTAAGGGCTTTTTGGGGTTCAGCCCAGGACCCCACGGACATAAAGGATTACACACCCACAAGGCCCCATTAAAAATCAAAATTATTATTATAATCTGTTAAAGAATTAACTTTACTATAAACTGCATTACTAGAAATCTGACCCCAAATAGTAGTAGCCCAGGGCCCCACAAAGTCACAATCCGCCCCTGGCTCCTAGGCTAATAAGTTTGCCGGTCACTGCCATAAGAGCTTCACTATCCATTGTCTGTCTAAAACTATTGGGTAACACCTAACAATAACAAATTTCTCTAAAATAAACATGGTAATGTCCAGTTAACATCTGCCCCATCCAATATGCAAGAGATTATGCAAATCAAGTTTGGTTGTCAAACGACAATTGTGGAGGCAAACATTTAGATAAATTCTCAAATGACTCATCACTTGCATCCCATCCACTCGACATTTCAAAGGTCAGTTCTGCTTTAGTTGCAATTTTATTGTTAAATAAAACTCAGATTGTGTTATGCCATGTAAAGGTTATTGTAGATAGTATTAGTTGTAATATTTAATTACTTAACTTTCATATTGAATCAGATTTGAGATAAATTGCACTACAATTTCCTAGATATTTGTGCACTGAAGGGATATCTTTAAATCAAACAATCAATTGATCATGATTTTATTTACGAAAAAAAGTGTTAACATGTATTTTTGGAAGGTATTTGAAAATAAATGTTACTATTTGTCTCTCTATCATAAATATTTGATTTAATTGGTTTGACACCAGTTGACCTAGATGACCTTAAGTGAATATAATATTCTTAAACAATTCTACAATATTTTACAGTATTCATAGAGTATAAATAAAGTGATAGAGCAAGGAATGCTTTCTAAAACCACTTCAGTAATGTATAAACACATTGGTTCAGAAATTTCTTATATCCCTAATAGCAATAAGATCTATGCAATAGCAGAAACTATAATATAGAACAAAAATGAATTCCAAGAAACAAGAATAATGAAATTTTCAACAAAACAATGCAATAACATTTTGATAATTGCTTTTATCTGCACAATTATAGATTATGATTAGTCATAGATAGCTTTATACAACACTGTTTACTTTACTTATTAGTAAAATGTGTCAAATTCTAGTGATTTACACGGACTAAAAACAAACAAATAATTTTTTTTTTTAAGTTTGTTAGTAAGGCAGAATAATTTGAATTAATATTGTGGTATAAACATAATCAATGAATTAATATATAGTTACAAAAAACTAAAGTAAAAGGAATGAAATGTGTATCTATAGATATGTTTTTGAAGCACCTAGCATGATTTTATTTACTTTTTAACTACTTATTATAATTAAAAAAATGAGGAATTAGTCAACCTGTCTTTTTTGTCCACAGGGTATAGGGTATGTGACATCTCATTAAATTGAACTAGCTGTTGCCTGCGGCTTCACTCACGTAAAATTTCACCTGCCACATAAGTTTCATGACAGATCATTTTATTTATATGTGAAATGGAATGTTTGTCATCTAACTAAAATGGCGACTGCGGTTTGTTTGTCAGTGCCATAACAATTTAACGAAATACTCCACAATCCGAATTTTGCGAATATGTTGTTGACTCTAAATCATTATTTTTTTGTTTTGTTATTCATATAAGGTTTCGATCGAGTCTACCATACCCCTGCACAAAACTATTAATATATAAATTGAATATGGTGCCTTATGGAAGGTAGATACAAAGACCCTAAAATTGTAGTCAGCTTGGTCACCATAACCTTGTCATCATAAGTAGTAAAATACATAATTGTACATAAGTATTTCATTTCTGCACTAAATATTGTACTTTTTATAAATGAGCCACAGACAAGGTGGTATTTTTTAATTTATTCGAGGACTTTGTCGTCAAGCGACCACATAGTCCAGCCAAAGATTTTAATAGTCACAATTTGTCGACAGCTGTTCTAGAACATCCATAGGGCTCTCATTCTATCCTACAGTGACACTATCCTAGTATTCAATGAAAATTCTAAGTATTACTGGCAGAAACTACTTTTTTGGCAATAATACTAAATACTGCATATAAATCCAGAATGCATAAATCATAGTTATTAAGATTGTTTAACAATTAATTGACCCATTTCCAGATTTTTTTGTCAACTATTAAATAATTATTAAAATTTATATCATAAAATATGAAATATTTATTGCTTCATCACATGAGCTATTTACTACCATTATTACTATTCTTCTCAAAGAGATACAATGTTATTTTAGCAGAATATAAAGAGAAATGTAATAAAACAGGTATTTCAGAGTCTAAAAAACAAATCATCACTTATATGTGCCGTAGAATTGCATTACAAAAGAGCATCTTTAGCCTATTACCCCCACATACTGGTCGGGTTAGCATTCATTTCTTACATAAACAGAAAAAACGGGTACTTTCATACTTTTTTAGGCATACACACTCGACCGACCCTCCAAACTACTCATAACATGACATAATATAGAAATGTGTGTCATATTGCAATAACGTGGAACCGAAATTATGTAAACCGTTTGTATTTTACAGCACCGCTATCACACGAAGCGGTGTAAGTGTAATGTGGTGTGAAATTGAACGGCTATTGGAATTTAATTCTATTCCAATTCAGACTTATCGACCTACGACATCTCGACTTCTTTATGCCAATGTCACGAACGTCGCAACGTACAATTAATGGCAAATAGCCTGCTGTATAACGCTGATAACATGATTTGTTAGGCTGTATAATGTTATACTCACAATCTAAGTGTTTCTTTTTGGGTGCAATCATTTCTTCGGTCGTTGCTTTACATACAGATTTCGCTAATCCCTGCCCCGCGATACTATGGCGAGCGGCAAGGAGCCTATCGTTAATTGTTTGCCCCGCCATCCTCACGTTCAGTCCTGACATAAACTACTTATATACACTTGAAACACTTATTTTTGCCTTTAAATAAAACCACTAAATTAAAGTAGGACGATGACGGGTAAAATATGTCACCGCCCCCCCGACTGGCATATTACTAAATTCAAGATGGCTGAATGACTGACTGACTGACTCCAGATTGTAAAAGTGTTGCCCTTCTAATTTATTAAATTTTTAGTTTTTGTATTCTCTTGCCATAAAACTTTTTTTCGTTATACCGGTACCTAGGTTGTAACGTGCGTCTATAGAACATAGCGTTATTTTCTTATTAACATTAAAAATACTAGGTATTATTATAAAAAAAATTAACAATAATGTCTTCCGTCGGTGTTTAATATATTTAATGCTTTATTTCTTTTCTTGTAAATTTTTCAACAACATTAACTTTAACTTGGTATCCTGCGGAAACAAAGCCAGTTTTTGAGTTAAAAGTAACCTATAATATTAGTCTAGCAGTTTCGGCGTGGTTCCCAAACAGACAGACAGACAAATAGACATAGACAGACAAAAAAAATCCAAAAAACGCTAGATGCAACCATAGATCAGAGTAATATAATTATATGGAAAGATTCAACTCGCTCAACTCCAAAAAATATTAGATGTAATGTAACCATAAGTAACGATAGTTATGTTGTATTTGAGTACTCTAATATTAAAAATGTATTCCATCCAGTGAAATACAATACATTCAAACATAACTATTATACAACTACATGCGCACAGATTATATCTAATAATACTTAAGTTGTTATTTTTTATTGACCTTGATAATATCATTATTATGCCCTAATTATTCCAATTAATATCTACTTCACAACCAAGTAGGAACCTAATACTTTAGTATTAAGGGACGTTGTTGTTTAAAATACAAAAAAATATTATTATTCTAAAAGTACAAGTAGACAATTATTATTTATGTTATGGCCTTTAACATCATAAAGCAAATAAATAATCATAGACAATAATACAATACAATAAATAAAAAATCGTAATCATAGATAACAAAAAATACAACTGTTGTGTTGTTGTGTGTCCAAATAGGTTCTACATTTTTATTTGTATTTTCAAGAAGTTTTTGTGATACGTTGAATAGGAATATAATTTCATTAAAATGTCTAGAGTACTACTTAAAAAATCAACAGGGCATGTTGAGTTAGAGAATAGACCTAGCGTGTGAAAAGTAGCTTTAAAAGAAAGCGCCCTACCGAATTATTTTTTCATCCTTGTAAGACATTCAGTGAGCGGTTTGTGAGTTCGATCGAGATTTCTATAACGTTTGTATTTGTGTTTTGTGAGAACTGTTGTAGAAATAAAGAAGAAATTATAAAATGGCAAAGAAAAAAGGCAATAAGGGAAAAAATTCTGCAGCAAAATCGGCTCAACAAAATGCTAAGTCCGAGACCATTGTAGACTCAATAAACCCCGATGTAATCGCTGAAGCTCTCAGTACAGCTAATCAACCAGTTTTACTTAAGTTATGCAGACTTTGTGAGGCTAAAGATGGCCCGTTCCTCAATATCTTCGACACTGATAAAATAATTGCCAGAAAAATCCAGAATTTGATGCCCTTTGTGGTTAGTATGTTTTTAATTTTTTTTTCGTTATTGACGGCCTACAGTAGTGTTTAGTATAGGCATGGTATAAAATCTATCTATGTTATAAAATCCGCAAATGCAGTTTATACTACTTACTCAATATTTCTGTATTTTACTTAAACTTATTAATGTCCATGCTCTGGATACAAAAGTTCTGTTATACTGTTCTGGATACATACGAAAGTATCCCCTTTACAAGATCTGATCCATAACTTATTACTTAGCCACCTAAATATAATTTTCTAAAAGAAATATCAATGATTCTGTTTCAACAACAAGTTTGTGACAAACTTTATTTGTAATGTTAATTTTCCTACATAAAAATGACTAAGGTTGTTTTTCTGTCAATACTTATTATTAATAATAAATTTAATTATTGTTAACCTAGACTCCTCTATTGAAATTATTTATTTACAACAAAAACTTACCATACCACAACAAACAAAACTTACCATAGTTTTGTTTAAATCCATTCAACAGTGAATATCACAAACTTCTTGTTACTTAAGCACTCCTGAAAGAAATCCTATAGCAATATGTCAATTAAAGCAGTACCAATATATCTAGTAAAGTCACTGACAACATTGGAATCATAAAAGTTGTTAATCCAAATGTACCCTAAATTATAATATATAACTATGAGACCAGGCCGATATTGTTCTACCCTAAATAACTTAAGCATTATAGTCTGGTTGCTTCCTTAGTTACCCACTTCAGGTATTCCTGACCTTTAATTTTCTTGTATCTTTAGTAAATGCTCATCATATCTCACAAATTTCCCTATGGCGGTCTTTCAATAACTCTAATAGTTTGGTTCATCCCTTGAAGTATCTCGACATCAGCACCATTTGCCAGGTCCAACTGTGGCTCAAAACCATACTTGGTGTCTGAAATGTACCTAATATTTTTTTATGGAATCGGTCTAATGTGTAGGAGTTCCGTAACAAAAACAAATGTAGGCTGTGTTTCTAATATTCAGATAGGTAATTTTTTTATTGGAAACAGATATCACAGAATGGTTGGTTGGTAAAAGCAGCAGGAAGTAAGTTGTTAACAAAATTAATGACTAAAGATAGAATTATATGGAGATAATCACAATCACTAAAAAGATTAAAAAAGTATGGCAGTGGTAATCATTTTCGTAGTTAATTAAATTATTACGTTTAATTATTATTAAAGTAACAATAACTATGACTAATAATAATTGTTTTCGATTATTCATTTTATACCTCGTTTTTTTCGTAGTGATTTAAAAGGTAAACAATCTTACAGTATCTTTTTAATGTAATTATCAATTTAAAAATAAGACAGACATAAATTTAAAAATCGAAAGAATAAACAATAATTTAACGTTTAAATAAATTTCTGTATACTTCTAAATATTTTTTTTAATTAATGAAATAAATAAAAGTTGTGCCAAGATTGTTTACCTTTTATATCACTACGAAAAAAACGAGGTATACATATTTTTAGTATTTTGCTAGTAATAAAAGTTGCTTGGAGGGCCTAAATTATTAGTGGTATAGTGTATTATGAATACACATAAAATATCTAAATAGAGATATTCAACTTGGTTACACCGCTGATTTTTTGTGGAAATTGCTGAGAAACAAGGAAACAAGTCACACTTTGGTAAATGACCGATCTACACAACATGTCAGGTTATATTCGGTTTAGGACCTTTACTACTACTACTTTAGGATAACAATATATTCTAAGACTGCTCTGGTGTCCGTATATCCAATGGACTGTTATTTTTTATTTTCCAAGGTAGGTAAATGAGTTGAGAGTTGAGATCACCTGATTCTGATGGTATAGCAACACCAGGTATATGACCAACCCATTTCTAATTTGGCTTAGATGCATTTTGAATCAATCGTTATTATTTTTTCGTGCAGAAAACTGGTGGTGACTTGCTCATAGATGATATTGTGTTATACATCATTTTTCATTACAATGGTTGGAATTAGGGATGCCCAAAAATTTCTTGTATCGATATGTCGCATCGTAGTGTATCGTTATCGATTGTATCGATACACGATATTATCGTTTGTAATCATAACAGTATCGTCCAGAAGTATGGTTGCATTTATATTTATGTATATTCTTTTTTAGTAGTTACAAGTTAGTTTCAAAAATGTTGTAAATCTATGTATTTATGTGTTTAATCCCTAATCCCTCTTGGGTAGAGTTAATATCGTTTGGCGTTCCGGATAAGTTTTTTGTAAAAATAAATTATTTGCGGTGCCAGTCTGCAGATTGATTTTGGTCAAGCAATCTCCTCTAGTGTGTGCATTATCTCTGCTTAGTGGCGTGCTGGCTTATGATACAAGTCTTGATTTGATTTACTCCACACCTGCTGTGTTTCGTATGACGGTTGGAGAATTTATTCGTTGTAATGTTTGTAGTATTAGTTATATTTCGTAGGCTCAGTAAACAATTTGGATATGCAAATCTGTAAAGTTTATCTAACATTGTTAAAAATAAAGAGATAAATAAATAAAGAAATATATCCCAATTTATTAACAAATCTAAATAAAAGTCGTCTAACCTCTTATTACATGTCTTTCGAATAATAATTTATATTATTATACTCCAGCTGTTTATATAATTTTGTTTTGATGTCATAGGATTTTTGACGTGAGTATGTCTTTAAATTTGATCTCATAAAAATCTAATGAAAAAATCGGGGGACATAGTTTGACGTTGTAGTTTCGAATCTATCGTCTCCATCCTGAAAAAAATTATACCACTGGATAACTAAACGATCAAAGACTTAATTATAATAAGCGAGAACAATGAAAAATCGCGCGTGATGGAGGGGGAAGTGCCGCCATTTTGAGGTTATTTTACGACGTAAATACAGAAAGAAGTATATTTTATTTAAAAAAAAATTAACTAGTATCATAAACATATTCTCGTACAAAACAGCCCTGTCCACGACACAGCTATTTTGGTTGTAGATACAAAAAAACAATGCTAAAATTGTTACGATACATTAATACGATATTCCCATACACATATTTTGCGTATAGCTAAAATATCGTATAGTGTTGCATTGATATTTTGATATATCGCACCGTAATGGACAACCCTATTGGAAAGATTTAATGTAAATCGACCCCTGTTACGTATAATGTCGTAACTCTTTAAACGCAAATTTATAGGGTAGTGTTTTAAAATTTTGGAAAGATTGTTTTTGCGCACTAGAAGAAACATACTTAAATCAAGAAACCAATACAACTATTTCCAAGAATATCTCAAGATACCCCTTTTTGCGCTGGTCTGGTCTGATTGGTTTTTGGAAACAGATCTAATGATGATGTTGAATGATGATCAATGATCATACGAACAATATTATTTTTTGCATTAGGATCATGCGAAGAGATAGGTTGTCTTCTTTTATGAAGACTAAGGACACAACATTGGTGTTCTTGATACATTGTTCTCCATTATTATCTATTAATTTTAAATTTACGTAGCGTAGGTACCTATTTCATTATTTGACGTGCTTTCTATTTTATATATTTATACTTTATTTCAGATTGAAGAGAATGATGATTTGCCTCACAAAATCTGTTTTCGATGTTCAGCTAAGGTGGAGGAACTGTATGAGTTTATACAAAAGTGCATTAAGACACAAGCTAGCTTAAGGAAAACAATAGGTAGGATGGGGTCATTGGGCTCTAAAACTAAAACTCGTGCTCTTTGGGAAGAAAAACTGAATCAGTCCAATATGTCTAATGAGGATATTTGTGACGCTTTGATTAAAAAAGCTATGGAAGGTATCAAAGATATTCCAATTAGTCCATCGGCTGTGGAAAAAGACGACGAAAAACCAATTCTAAGAAAGATGTTATTAAATGAGCTGTCAATGGCAGATAATGAAATAGAATCAAAGAAGAAAACTGAAGTGAAGAAAAAAGATCGAGATTTAACACCAGAACCCAAGGAAGACGTTGAGAGTAAAGATCAAAAATTATCCAGTACCAGGTCAAGTCGATCTTCTAATAGTGAGCCTTTATTTGAGGGTCTACGCACAACAACTTTAAAAAGAACTAAACAAATAGCAAATGAAAACAGTAATAGTGATGTGAGTGAAATTGAAACTGCTGGAAGGGGCGTAAAGAGGAAAGCTACCACAAAATTAGTAGAATCACCTGCAGAACTTGAAGTACCTAAGAAAGACGAGAAACCACCAGAACCTGAAAAGAAAACTTTTAACATTATGGATCATATTAGTACGATCAAAGTAAATGGAGTGGGTGTGTTATTTCAATGCAAATTATGTAATAGAAATTTCCTTAAAAAAGAGGTTGTTATGTCACACGCCTGTGCCAAAAATGGTGGTCCAAAACAAGAATCAATACCAGAATATTTGCCCCCTAATCCTCCTAAAATACCTATAGTAAAGTATATCAATACAAAAACTGATGGTTTACATTATAAACCATCAGTTGTTACTGAGAAGCCTATTGTTTTGGACGACGAACCGCCACCGGCACCAGCTGCTTCAGTTAAACCTAAACCAAAAATTGGACCGGCTAGCAAGGTAAAGAAAAATGATACTGATCCAAAAGCAACTGACACTTCTAGTCATAATAATCAAAGTATTCCAAACACATTACTACCTAATGCTCCAACTGTGCAATTTCCTGCAATGCCCAGCCTAAATAGTAGATATAAACTTGTTTCTGGGCCAAATAATACTTTTACCTTGGTAGAAGAAAAAGTTGCTGATAATGCAGAGTACGTTTCAAGTGATGAGTCTAATTCGGCAAAACCTAAAATTGAGAGAGACAAAAAGAAAACTAAGCCAAAAACAAAACATGAGAACTCTACAGCTACTAAAGGAAACAAATATAATGAAAATTCTTTAAAATCAGAACCGCCGGCGGCAACTAACATACCCTACCCCGTAGGTCTTATTAAGAGACCAGTAGAGAATACTAATGATTATGCTCCATCTATATCAGACTCAATAGCATTTACGACGCCAGCAATGAAAAAACAGTCCTACACAATTGTTCAGACTGGTAATCCTAGTAAATTATTGATTTCAACAAAAGCAAAACCAGTGACGGAAGAAATTCCAAAAAAAAGACTTAGAAAACAAAGGCACGATGTTACAAAAGAAGTAAATTCGGAACAACCGTTTTCAGTTACGTTAGAAGATACTGCGCCTCCAAAGGACCCAGGGTTCTTTACTTTTATAAACGTGGATCCATTACTGCAGCCGTCATATGTCCTACCGACAGATAATATTATTCAGGAATCACAAATTTCCACTTCGACAGCTATTAGCAATAGCCAGAGTACATCTAGCAAAGAAAAGGAGAACGATAAAGACAAATACACGTGTAATATGTGCAGTGAACAGTTTTCCAGGGAAAAGAAGCTACTTGCTCACATTCACTCTCATTAC
>LGAG01000205.1:145013-156186 GCA_001278395.1 Lerema accius
AAAGAACATACAACCAGCCTGTAAATTGTCTCTCAGTAGTAGCAAACTTGTCAAAGCATAATTTCGGTTTTTATTTCCTCAATTTTATGTTATAAAATTGTTCAAAGAATGGCAATTATTGAGATGTGAATTTTAGTTAGGAAATGGTCTAAGCTTAAAAGCTCTAGTTTTTGGCAAAACATGTTATGTTATTTTTTTTTGCAATTTTTTTTTCATTTTGATTATTTAAAAAAATAGGAGGAGTCTTTTTGCCCATGGTACGAACGTGTATATAATTTAGAAAGTTGTCATGGTATAGAAAGGCTTTTAAATATAAATAGGCAGTTGTATTGTAAATATCACCCTGTAGACCACTTTATTTTGAATTTTAATAGGCTTGTTAATTATATTTCAGGATTTGGTTAATCCTTCATTTATTACTTATATTTATTTTCTAAAACGCACGACTACGTTACGTATTTTGCGTTTAAAAAAAATCCGATCTTAATTTGTCTCGAAAATATGCAAAAATGTATGTGCAAAAAAACATTTACTTCATACAGTTTTTGAAAGATCGGCATGTTACCCAAATAGCATTTGGCAAATTGTTTAAATAAAAACTTTGATTGGGTATTTTTTCCTAATCCTACAGTCACTATGGATAAAAAGAAAAAGTTCACGTTTCTTGTGTTATCAAGTTTGCCAGCATGCCACCATTTTGGTTTGCATAACTTGACGTTTACCTTGACGTCATACGCCATGCCGGCTGACCATGTTTAGTACTATGGGCAATGATTTCGACATCTTAATTATTATTATATTATATTTGATTTTATTACATTTCGCCAATTTGTTCTTTTTTTGTTATATTTATAATGAGAATGTGTAGGTATATTATTTTGTTACTAAACTGATAAAAAAATTAAACCCATTTTTTCACTAATCAAAAGTATCTCAGAAAGAAATTGAATTTTAAAAAGTAGGCAGTTATAAATGATGTCACATTTTTAATAACTGCCACGTTTTACTACCTTGACCCTGACGAGGTTGACGAAACTTTTCTTAATTAATAATGTAAAAAAGAAATACATATAAGGTAAGGTGGGGTAAGACTAACACACGGGGCAAGACTAACACTGTCTATTATCTCGATACGTATAGCTTATATATGAAATTCTTTTAGTCTGTAAGATAGAACAAATGTAAATGTTCCCGGCTAAAACACTCACATGTCATTTCTTCAAGTGCATATCGAGATAATAGAGTGTTAGTCTTGCCCCGTGTGTTAAGTCTTACCCCACCTTACCTTAAATAAAATATTATTTTTTCTTTATAAAAATTCACGTTTTTCTTGAGACATTCTGCTATGGGCTCCCTGAACTGAATTTAAAATTTCAGTCCAGGAGCTTATTAGGGTAACCATTATTAAAAATTCTTTTAATCTCGTATACCTAATAAAGCTGATCGCGATTCTCGAGTCTTGCGTTAAAGTTATGTTTAAATAAAAGGAGAAAACTAAATTTGTTCAGCTATGTGTCTCCACTTTATCACAGAAAAATATTGTTTGTGTTGTCTTTGTACTGTTCATATTTAATTATGAAATATAGATTTTATAATAAATAATTTTAATTAGAATTGTTTTCTATTGCAGCCACCATAAACTCGACAAAATTACAAAAAGAAACGTGATTACGATTTTCTAGTTCAAGTTCAATACCTCTGTTACATACACATAAGTTTTCATACACAGTTCAACGGAAATAAAAGTCACACTTCGCTCGCAAATCACTTTATTTTATACGAAATAGTTTAAAAACATATTTTTCATTGCCTTAACCAAACCATTTCAATCGCTTTAGTTTGTGATGTTACTCAATCAATAAACGAAGGCAATGTCTATAACAAATGACAGAAGGTTAAGTGGTGTTGCCAACACTGAAACACTAGATAAGAAATACTTATCGAAATAAACAACTACAGGATATAAGGTGTAAGCAACGGGCAACGGGATTGAACGAGTGTGGTGCAGTCATAGAGTATAGAGTTATTACTCAGGGTGCAGTAGATATAACTTATTTCGGATAGATCAATAGATGTCGTCTGTGGTGGAACCTACAGTGATGAAGTCAATAACAATGCTCATTGCAATAAGAAGTTTCATTATAATTAATCACAAACGCAAAAGGTTTGGCTATTAAATTAGTGTCCTTATTAGTGTACTTTAGAGTGAGTAAAGAGAGGTACAAACTGATGTGCCACGAAATAAATTGGACATACCTACCTATTATGAGTTCTTTATTATTCAGCAGAACAATTGTGACTTGATATTTTTATAAGTACTTATAGATAATTTTAATAAAATAGGTATAGGTATGCCTGATTATAAGTACCGGTAAATCTACAAATCACATACTTTATAACGGTATCAAGAATACCGATCTTTTAATACTTACTCTGTGGTACAGTAATTTTCGCGCCAATTTATAAAATTTAATTGACGCATGTATGTTTCACTATGGTTATATTCCAGAATTCCGGGCGGATAGCAGTACTTGATCTTGATATAGATATCTATAGGAACGAAGAGTACAGGGTAAATGAAAAACCAATTTAATGATCCATTTATTGATCCTCTTTAAGAATAGATAAGCCAAATACTTAGATCAAAACACATGTCAGCTAACAAGAGTTCAAAGATCGTCTGTAGACATTAGATACAATAGATTTTATACTTATTATTATTAAGATCTGACGCAAGTTAAAACTCTAGTAGGTATGTAGAATATGTAGATATTATTACCCTTAAATCTCTTAGACTACTAGTGAAATAATAAAAGCGAGAATCGCATTACTACTCAATATTTTCTATAATACTTCCTAAATGTGCAAAGTAGGTGATTTTTGATATTGTGTGTATTGTGTTCCTACTGCGGTCAGTAGACAGATATTTTTGTGATAGAAGGACTCATTCCTAATTAGGTACAACTTCCACAACTTCTGACAAATACAGGCTTTTACTTCAATTTCTATTTTTTTAGACGTAATATTATTTCACCATAAGGTATGTTTTCCTCTGTTTTTTATTGAATCGTCCAATACCATTGCAAAATCGTCCAATGATCGTTTTATTACGTCATTGTTACCTTTTCTTTTCGCTCAATTCCAGGTTTATCTTTACATTAAAATTACCCACAAGCATCTTAATTATGTACCTTTAAAATTTCAAGCATTGTACATTTGTACCTTATTTACAATAGATTGGTTTAATCATATTCCATTCGTTGTACACGTAGCCCGCATTTGGCAAAAGTTATTTATATAAATAAGTACAAATACAACATCGAAGACAAAAAGTGTACAAAAGCAGCAATCAACATTGATAAAATTTAACTTTTTTATGTTACTTGTTTTGTATGATATGTAGCATTATTATTAGTAAAGAAGAAGTCAAATTTGCCGTATATTCTAGGTTAAAAGGACTAGATTTCCAGCTCTACGATTTAAACTATGTAAGTATAATAAACAACACACAATCTAACAATATTAATCACATAATTTTGATATGTTTGCATTATCACGGAGCACCCGTACGCTGATATGTTTCGACGACTAAGTTACTAAAAGGATCTAAAAATGTTTCATAAACACTACAATATCGATCATATTAAAATAATTGTACTTTATCCGCTACAGGTTACAATAATCTACGTTAATAATGTATCAATAATTTAATCTAAGTTACAATGATATGTTTATCGATGGTCCTACTCTGGATTTTTCCAAAAGCCAGATATAAAGCGCATGCATTCTTTTAATGTTTCTTAACACGTTAGTTTTCTACCTAATGAGGAGCAATTTCTTGATGAAATCGACTTATTTCAGCTTTATATCTCGCTTACAACGGACACTTTCCAATTGCGGAGTCGCCTCTGATGTTTAAGTTCGTCGTGAATAGAAATTTCAAGTTTAGCATTGCCGAAAGGAGGGGCGACATTCAAACAGACACGCATTTAATGACAAGTTATGATTGGGGCCACGGGCTAAGCGTTTGAGCTGAACCTATTTTACTCCTGCATCAAGGCAGCAAAATACGATAATCAAAAAAATACTGTAAAATTAAATGTTTGTCCTATTCCTATGAAGAAGGTCCTCCCAGCCAGAGTACAATTAAATATAAATTTCTATCTACGACTATTTGATATAAAATAGGTTAATAATTAAAATAATTAACTGCTGATGTCATTGTAAAATATTTTCAGCGCGCGCACTCGCCCATGACAGACGCGAGTATTGTTCCCGGACACAACTTGTCGATTTTTCTTAAGTTCCAAAAACAATTGGCAAGTCAGTGTTAATTCAACAAAGCTTTATAAAAATATGCTTAGCCTATACTGTAATAAAATTAATCCTCTTTATTACTCTAACGATGCGAATCAAAGATTTTAAGGTGTAGATAGATACCTACTAGTATATTTGATTACAACTAGAGTAAGTAAAACTAGGAAAGGGTAGCTTCGTTCATAGCAAATCGAGTCCACGTGGCCGGTTGTGGCAATCGAGAGGATATGAACGAACGCTGGGTCCTTGAAAGATATTTCAATCAAAGATAATTCAATCACACTTCAATCTCACTTGGGAAGGGGTAAAAAGACAGATTAGGTTCTCTTGTACTTGATAGAGTCGTAGGGAAGGTAACTGTAGAATGCGGAGCTTATAGGGGCAAAGGGGACGACGTGGTAGTAATCAGAGGCTGACTCCGGCGCTATTCAATCGAGGAATCCGGTGTTCACCAGCTTCTCGAGGAAGAACTTCACGTCCCCAAGCTCGCTGTCCTTGATGCCGAGAGACTTCAGCATGCCAAGGTCCCCATTCTCCACAGCCATGAACACTGAGCGCAGGTGTTCCAGGTCAGATCGCATCAGATGGAGGGCTGCTCCAAAGTCCTCGATAGTTTGGGATTCTGGGAAAGGGAAAAAATGGAGATAATAGTAATAATTATAGTCATATAAAGACATAAGAAACATTTTTTTCCACTAATACTACCTATACATAATATTAAATGGGATATGGCAGTGGAATAGGCTACAACAATGGAAAGGCGACGCACTTAGATTTTGTCGAGGTTGGCTTGCAAACACAGCCTCTTGAGCATAATTATTTCACTGTGCCCTCCGGCCGTGTACACGTGACTTCAACTGAAAGGCATCGTTTTGCTGGAAGTAGAGGACCTACGCTGCGGTCTATTTGACAATAGTTCATCATGTCAAACAATTAATCGAAAGATAATAAACTCGTTCGATATTCTTGGTGGAATGTGTCAGTAATAACTGTTGATTAACCCTAGACGCGCACTATGTCTCCGCTCCTCGCTGTCGCAGCCTGTCAAATAACAAGTAAATCGTCTTTATGTGAGTGCATGTGACTACATAAATGTTAAAGATGTGTTACCAGAGAGAGCGATGGCCACTTTCTCGACGCCTCCCAGCGGTTCCAGGGCATCCCTGGCTTTGTTTCCGAACAGCTTCTCCAGATAGTTGGGGCCGTGTGAAGCCAGCAGGGACTGCAAGAAGGACGCCGTCTCTTCTACCGGTGGTCTTTTAGCTAAAACCAAGAAATTGACAAATTACCCTTAACTGTTCCACTACTGGGTTCAGGTCTCCTCTCACAGTGTGAGGTCCTGAGAGGTAGGTACAGCTTGTAATCCACCATGCTGGCCTATGCGGATTGGCAGACTTCACACATATTGAAGAACTTTTTTATGGAGAACTCTCAGGTGTGCAAGTTTCTTCACTATGCAATTCCTACACCGTAGCAAGTGATAATAATTATCTACCATAACTTCTGACATTAAAATATCATACATATGCACAATACCTACGACCTCTGACAGCACTAAGATTTCGTGATTGAGATCATATCGTCGTATTAAATATTTACCAATCCAATACCAGAGGGTTTATTCTAGATTATATAAACATCTATATTACATGAGGTAGGCACTAAAATACTTATGCCATGTAATGTCACTCTTTATGGCTCATTATTAATGTGTGACAATGATACGTTGAGGTTAGACTTAGTAACAACAACGTAGTAAAGCTTCCATTTACGAGCTTTGTTAGTAATTGCTACCTAACCGTGGACTGTGCAAATTTATACAAGCGATACTAGGCAATATTAGAGGGTCATTAATACTAAAATTGCTTGCTTAGTTTCAAAATGTAATCTCGTGATTGAATAGCTTCGAAGTACTATTCAAACAGGGTGCTGATTCTGCAAAATTTGATAGGTATTAGTCTCCGTATTACAATAAAATTTTAGTGAGAATCTTTTGTAACTAAGACATACAAATTATCTTGTATTTAATATACTTAGTACCTAAATATTAAAAAATCTTCAAATAAGAAGTAAATTTCTATTCATGCGGTACCTAACATTTTGTACACAAGAGCAAATAGATCCTTAGCGATGTATGTTATATAGGTACGATCTTATTTCAATAGAACACTATCGTTCTAAAATAAAAATAATAGCATACGCAATTAATAATTCAAAACAAATATGTCAAATTATTCCATCGAGACACAATTGAAACCCGATTTAAGTATAATTGTAAATATCAGAATAGAGTCGAGTCGGTAATCGTAATACAAGGTTGTATATTAAAGTGTAGTACTGAATAACACATGGGGTGTCGGACGCCCTTGGATAAGTACGTCATTTGTGGGGAGACTATCAGTTAACATGACGTAGGTCGTAGCTAATGAATTTTGATGCCACTAAAGGTCAACAGGATGTTAGTAGCCCAAGGTTTAATACAGCAATGTCAACCTATCACGGAGGCAATTAGTACACGGTGTATTTAGGTACTAACTAACTAATGATCATAAATAGATGTAAGTAGTTGTTAGTAAATGATTTGGGAACTAATCGGTTTAACTACAAATAGGTACCTATATTATTTATAGTGAGGTGAGGTAAGACTATCACCCGGGGCAAGACTATCACTGTCTATTATCTCGATACGTATAGCTTATTTACGAAATTCTTCCAGTCTGTAAGATAGTACAAACACACGCCGTAGTTCTCGGCTAGAAACACACCATGTCGTTTCTTCAAGTGCATATCGAGATAATAGACAGTGATAGTCTTGCCCCGTGTGTTAGTCTTACCCCACCTCACTAATGAACAGTCAGACAGATTTCGAATTCCCGCCAAGGTATTTATTGCATTTAGCTATAAAATAGCCTTGCCTTAGTTAAAGTTCCTTAAATTATTAAGCTATAATTAATGCTTACGATATAGACTCTGACGTCAAAGGGCAGATTAGGCAGTCGATCGATGAGGATGAAGGCTGTGATGATTCTTGTTAAGCCATGAATATGTAATCACCTATTTGCGTGATTGAAGGGACCGCTGATATGACGTAGGTACCTATACCGCTCGTCATGTTATGTGATGGCGAAAGAAATTTACAGTTTTGTACCCGACTCCGGCAAAAGAAGGGTAATGTTTTTTCGAGTGTATGTATGTTTGTATGTCCATTTCATTAGCACGCTCTTAAGTCTAAATGGATTGACAGATTTCAACATGTAAAGAATCATTGGATTCGTCTCCATTTGTAAGGGTGACATAAGTAATTTTTTTACAACGGCAACTAAAAGCCTAAATGTACTTAGCTAATGTTTTATACAAATATAATGGCGCTTTCATCGTGACTTACCTATTAATATCCAAGGTTGTAATAGCTATAAATCGTAAGCCTTTTTTATCCCGAACATGCCGTTAATAAACTTAACACGAATTAAGAGTCCCAAATGGATCGTATTTCGGATTAGTAATTATCCCTACGGAGGCCTTAGTAAATAATTCATTGAGAGAGTTCCGAGCAACTTTTGCGATGTGATTTCGGTTAGCTGTTTATTGCGTCATTACTAATCACGATCAACAAAGTTGGTAGTGGAATTAAGAAAGACATTTTTAAACTTAACAATAATAAATAACGATACCTACACACTTCTAGCCCCACGTTATCATTCTCTGTGCCGTGGGTGTTTTATATAACACAAATAAGTAGACAAATTACACACTCAGACCGAGAACAGATACTTAAAATCACTCGAATTTCTACCTTGTTGGGATTCGAACCAATACCCAATAAACACATTTTTTTCAAACGCAACATCTTGAAACAAAAAAGAACAATGCTAGAACAACTTTAAAAATAGCGATACCTTCAGCCCTATATGCTGTAGAGCGTGTCAAAGAAGATAACATACGTGCCTAGAAAGTCTCGACAAAACACAAAACTATACTTCTGACGCAGTGCTGTTAAAAGATAAAATGAAGGCAAAAGGTTACTAAAATATAGATAGGTACTAATTACTAAGAGTATTCTTCACTAATTACGTAACTTAGCAGGCATGTAATCAGAGTCTGCCTCAAAAAGATAATTAAGACGGCTGAAACTTTTCCTAATAACCAGCTACAATATCTATCGCAGACCTACAATTTTGCTGTGAACTTGGATAGCTCTGAGTAATTGAGATGAGGAATGAAAAGTAATTTGTTATCAGCTGCGATCAGGCTGTTAATTACAATGACTACTCGTATTATCAGGGTCCCGATTTCGTTAAATTAATCTAAAGCCACTATTATGATTCTAATGAAAATCAATTTAAATTAGACTGTCAGAATTATAAATTGTCTATTCTGCAAAAACTTACTTTATTTATCATCGATAAACCGGACATAGGTACATATTTATACCTCGTTTTTTTCGTCGTGATATAAAAGGTAAACAATCTTGGCACTACTTTTATTCATTTCATTACTAAAAAAAATATTTAGAAGTGTACAGAATTGTATTTTAACATTAAATTATTGTTTATTCTTTAATTTTTTTTTAATTTGTGTCTTTCTTACTTTTAAATCGATAATTACAATAAAAAGACACTGTAAGATTGTTTACCTTTTATATTACGACGTAAAGAACGAGGTATACATATAAATCGGGTGTATTTGTACTATTTGTACATTGCTAAAGCTTTGTACTTTGCAACGATATTCACCAGCGTGATTCCGTTAATTATAGTAATAATACAGATGTACCTACCAAAGTTCAAAGACAAAGAGTTTTAATCTTACTATGTTACTGAACTTAATTTTAAAGAGAAAATATCTTACGTGAAAGTCAGCAATTAATTTACTGTGCCTACTTAATTTAAGATTTTAATGAGGTGCTTAAACTTGGTAAGTCAGTGTTGGCACGCGTAGGCGGCATTCAACATTCAGCAGGGGCGAATGTTAAGGCTCCTCTCTTCTTGCGTAATATACGAAATAGTTCATCTATTCCGCATCAAACAACTTTCATGTTTTTATTGAAGTTAAATTTTTTTAGCACAGTTATGATTTGAAAGTGAATGAAACGAAAAAGCAACAATAAAAAGACACAAACACATAAATTGAGTTTGAGAAAATGAGTTGGATTATCTTCTTATATCTGGCGTAGTTATCCATTCAGCCGGATTTACAATGCAAAAGTATTGTTGCTTACATGTATGACGCTTTATAATGTCTAAGCTCTTTTACAGTTTTTACACGTTTACTCTCTCAAACCATTACTTAAAAAGTTAGGAAGAATTCTTGTTTAGTAGGTTTTTACGATATGACGTACTTACGTAATGTTTCTTTGCTTTAAACCTTTCTCATAAACACTCGAATAAAGTGTTCAAAAGAAAAGTAACAGAGTTACCGACTGACATTTTGGTGCCAACTTTTATACCTAATTAATTAAGAAACACTAGAAAAACTCTTTTATTTATTTCACAATAGTACCTATAGCACACATACATACTCGGAGTATCATACCTACTGGATTTTAATAATGCCCAAAATAATAAATGAAATTTTATAACGTTACACTGAAGTATCAGCCCTAAAATGGGTGCTCAGATTCAGATAATATCTAATAGTCATAGTCATCATAGAATAGTCAGTATGAGCCTTGTTTATTCATAAAATAAAGGATTATAAGTGACCCTCTGTTGTTTTACTTATAGCTATAAACCAGCCTTAATTAGGAACTATTAGTAATTAGAATGTGCAAACCTGCAGTGCAAAGTTTGGAGTCCTCATCATAGCCATCAATGCAGTCGGGAGCCCCGTCGCAGAGATACTGGATGGAGATACAATTCCCATCCACTGGACATTTGAACGGCTCGTACGGGTGGCAGTATTCTGGAAACAGTAGAAATTGACTGTCTAGTTGCCTAAGAATACTCCAATAAAAACACTAAAAACGCTACCACACTCATACCCCCGCAGTAAGATTCCCCGTGTCGCGGGTGGCATGGACAACACAAATAATACATCACTAACACCCATGACCCGAGAATAAACATCACCGTGAATCAACCGTCACAAAAATATCTGCCCCGGCCGGGAATCGAACCCGGGACACTACCAACAAGGTAACGGGGTCGTCAATCTTCAATAGTTTAGCATACAATTCAATGAGTAATAATCATTTCAATTTAAAAGCTCGGCGTGGGCTAAATTCGAGATATAGGAACGGCTCGCACGAGTATTCCGGAATTCCAGTATTTCGGAAATAGGAGAAATTAGCTGTCAAATCATATTATCTAAAGAAAAGAATATTCTCATCTCCAATAGTTTTGCATCAAAATCAAACCTAATCATATTGATAAGTTTTCTCAATATAACGGCTTAAGTAAAATTCGCAATACGGAAAAAGGATCTTAATATCTTATCTTTTGTTGTATTTAAGTGGATGCAATTTACCCTTACAATTTACTAAACAAAGGAAACAAATGCTCTCTTGATCCTTGTCTTATGGTATCACTACGCTAGGTATAAGTATATAGGTATAAGCCGGTTTGTTCTATCTTACCAATCATCCAAATATCAATATTTTATCTATCTACATCGACCTGGATTAAGTTTTACAATAATGGAATCCTTTATGACATCTTTTTCATGTAGTAGATGTAGATACCACCTATACCTCTTTTTTTTCGTCGTGATTTAAAATGTAAACAATCTTACAGTGTATTTTTATGGTTAGCGATTTAAAAATATGACAGACACAAATAAAAAAGCTTAGTATCGAAAACCTAAATACTTATTTGCAAACTGCTTGCTTTAATTTTTTTTTAATTTTCATACAAACTTT
>LGAG01000205.1:156287-167375 GCA_001278395.1 Lerema accius
CAAGCAGTTTGCAAATTAGTATTTAAGTTTTCGATACTAAGCTAAGAAGTGCGGATATGTATGTATGTAAGTATGATGATACTTCTAAATATTTTTTTAAATTAATGAAATAAATAAAAGTAGTGCCAAGATTGCATTAGACATCTGCCTAATATATTAGAATTATTGGTACTATTTCGACAGGAACTCGCTATTGTTTGCTTATGTGTTTGTTTGTTGTTCACAAAGTTCTAGGCTCTAACGACTCACCATTACGTGCCTCGTAAGTTAAAAGACCTCAGCTGTTAACAGACCCATTGTATTAGTCAGAAATAATGACTCAGTCTTATTATACAAGAGAATGAGTGGTGTTATGTTAGGTTTGAGTGCTGCAAATGGAGGTCGACGAACGAGGTTTCAGAGCCCTAAAACATTTTCAACACTAATTGCTATCCCAAATCCAAATGAGGGTCGAAAGGTTCGTTTGATTATAATCCTTTTAGGAAAAGTTGCGACGTAATATTTATAAAATTCATGTGTAATTACGAAATGGAATTCTCTGGAGCGGAAAGCTTACTGTGTGCAAATTACTTAAGTGGTTTTGATTTGGAAGATCTTTCAAAACATTTTATATGTATCAAGATTGCTTTTTATACGATTAAGTTTATAATTTAAGGGATTTCTTTTATCGGTTTAATATTATGGTACAAAATGCTGTATTTAACAGTTTGTTATGCAATATACTTAGCCGAAAATCAATTTTTGTTCGTTTAACCACCGTTTTTGTTCAGATAGAGTTTAGTTTTGTTAAATTAAAAATATATAACTTTTGCTTTATATTCCTCTACGGTTTTATATCTTTTTATCTAGCAATCCAAGTTTAAATTAATTACTGAAACTTAGAGCATAAAAAGTGTTTGCCAACATTTTTTCAAGAGATTGAAATTAGTACCTACCTACTCAAAGAAAATAAATTAGTTAAGAACAATTTCTTTTTACTTTATAAAATGTACATTTTAATTTAGCGAGCTGTGAATGAATTAATTAAAAATGTAAAAGATAAGTAGTTCGTCTGCAAAAGCAATTCTGAAACTGCTTAAGTTTTCACATCGTAATTTCAGTGTCCGTGAAATTAGTAAACGGAGTCCGTTTTATTTTCATTATACTTGGGAACTGAACTGAGAAACTAACTAGGAGTTATTTTTGAAAAAACTCTGTATTCAGGGTAATTTATTAAATATAATGACGTCATGCTCGTTTCATTATAGATAAGGAAATTAAAGATATAATGTGACCGTCATAATTTTAAAATTATATTTATGTTGATATTTATGTATGTTACATCGATTTATGATGGCCATGTGATTTTGGATAAAGCACTTAATTGGTTTTGCTCTGGAATATCGTAACAGTTAAAAAAATAATATGAATAGTCTAACAAGTAGTTATTAATAGAAAAACAAAAGCCTCGACTATTAATAAAATACATAGCCTATGACACTCACGCATTTGGGTTAGGGCTGCAGAGCGGGCCAAAAAATGACATAATTACACAAAAATACATACGTTCGTAAAATACAACTCCTCTTTTAACACAGTTGGGTAAAAATTAAAAACTGTTTTGTAGTACATTTTCTTTTTTAATTAGCCCATACTGTGCTACTCGGGGATTCATTAGGCTTTTAGGTTTAAAGTGGACCTGGGAATTCACATGGTTTACACTTTATTTATATCAACAGTAATCTCTCGCAGTAGGTACACACAAAATACCTACTAAATAAATTGTATTCAGGTAACCGTAACACTAAGAAAATACCAAAAAGGAATAGAAAAACGTTTTACTAATTACCTTTAAAACAAAACTGGCCAAACTCATCAAAATTTGAACAATGAAAATGTATTTAAAGATCAAATTTTGTTAAAAGGAGAATTACTAAGGTCCTTTTGCTCAGAAGGTACTAATAACAAAAGAACGAAATTAGCTGGTCGGTTCGCTGCGGCAGGACAATGGACATCCCTTGTGACAACAGCAATAATGAAACGGCCTGTATTATTCTGATAAGGCTCTGGTCATACTGACGATGAGTAAGCTATACTCATCAAGATTGTGTAAAACCATTAGCCGTGGTTCTTTGCTGTTTAATGGTGGTCTTACTTCATGATAGTACTTGCTTTAGTTTATCTTATTTTCTTTGGCTTGTTTAGGTATTAATTCTAAAATTTTTATCTTTTCATATGTCGTCGTTTTCTTTTACAGTGTTCCAATGTGCACTGGCAGAGACAGTTTATGGGTAACCCAATTGTCAGATATTGTATGCCGTCAGCTGTCTCCAATATTTCTTAATAAAATTGTCACCTAATCATGGACTGATGGCGTTGAGTGGCAGCCGAAGCACGGATATGCTAAAGATTTGTTTTGCCACTAGAGGTCACCTATTCAGACTGCGCCTGCAGTTTCTTAACTTTGTTGATCGCTCAGGATCAACGCAAGCCATCAGGCCATGAGTACTTGAATAATAATTATTATTTTAAATTAATTATTTTCTTTCTATCTCTACAATGGAACAAGTACCTTAGCTACAGTATTTTTACGCTTGCGTTTGTTAGGCCCGTCCTTTTTAATTTTCTTCTGTCTTAGATAGAATTCAGAGGCGGATTAACGGCGACACTTGCCGAAATGCCTACAATTTGGGAGTTTATCTTATCCTGAATATTTTTTGTATTCAAAATTTCTTTTATAAATTTCACCGAAATACATTTACAAATGAGCCGAAATTATGTACCTACAATGCTAAATGCTTTTTGCTAAGAGGAAAGTAAAATATAATATGCAGAACAATGTCTTCGTTCTGCAACTTACAAAATTAATTTATAGTTAAAGTAATTTCAGACTTATTTAGATTATAAATGAATCAAAATGACAACGTATTTTCATACATAGTAACGTATAAGACAAGATTCTATTAAGTGTATATTATTTGATGTTCGGTGGTAAATTTAAACAACAATTAATTCAATTTAAAATGTCATGATGTCCATGGGCGACAGGCAATAGTGTTACCGCAAACTTCTTAGCTATTCTGCTGCTGCTGACAATCTAATGCTGACAATCTAAAATTCTACTCTACATTTAATTATGAATAGACTTATACTTTTTAATGACCTGCTCTGGTTCTCGGTAACTGTAATTCCACATTGTTTTTATTACCTTTAACGGAGAATTACATTGTTAAAATATAGACCTGTAAAATTCTCCTGTACATTTTCATATGAATTACATACCTAAGCTATAATAGGAAGGTATTTGAAAGTAAGAAAAATATTTATTCATCATCTCCCTCAGTAATAAGGTAGCCTGGATTCTATAATAATAAAACTGTGGAAGCTGCTTGGTTTTATTATCTACGCTTATCTTTACATAGAACAAAATAAAGTCGCTTCCCGTTGTCTGTACGTTATCTCACACACGAATTTTATTGCGGATTTCTTCAATAGACTTAGTGATTGAGGAAAAAAGTTTACAAATATATGTATAAGTATATCATAGTAGAAAAACTGGCCAAGTGCGAGTCGGATTCGCGCATTAAGGGTTCCGTACCATCATCTACCTACATTATATAAAAAAAATCACGTTTGTTGAAAAAACACTTTTATTGTACGGGGACCCCTTTAACATTTTTTTATTTTTAGTATTTGTTGTTATAGTGGCAACGGAAATACATGATTTTTGAAAATTTCAGCTATCTACCCATCATGGTTTATGAGATACGGCCTGCTGACAGACAGACAGCGTAGGGTTAGTAATAGGTCCCGTTTTTGCCTTTTAGGTATACGCAACCCAAAAAACACCCAAGAACTTCAAGTAGTTGATTTAACTAACAATATTTTTTTACACCACCAACAGTGACAATAAAGATAGATCATAATTATTATATACAATACATTGCTTAAATAGCCCAGCCGGATGTATGACAATACTATAAAACGTGCGCAATGTACTGTGGAATAATTTTAAAATCAAATAGTAACTAAACAATACTAAACTTGGTTCCATTTCATTGTTTGACCATAATTTATGCTTGCACACAGAAACTGATAATTATATTAATTCGTATCGAATAATTAACATCACAAACAGATATTCGTGACGTGAACTAATTTATCTAGTCCAATGATTAATTAATCCTATTTATTTACGACATTGAACAATAATTAAAGGTATTTCGTAATAATAATGCTTCGGAGAATAAGTTTTTCCGCCCATCACGATTGTAAAATTTACATAATTAAAACAAAATTAGTTATTAATTAATTCGTATTAATTTTGGTAAATCTTAAAGTCTCCATAGATAATACCTGCTATATCATCGGGTTTATGAAAGACAAATTACTATTGTACTTCACTAATAAACATTACAACCAAAAAATAACGTTTTCTTCAACACGATCCATGCTTTTCCCCTATCAAACATGCAGACAATATTGTTCTTAAAATGAATTTTAGAACAGACAGGATTACTTGGCATAAATCCCGGGGAACAAGGATGAATTTGCGCTCGCAATAAAACGAGTGATGGAATGCCTCTTTGTTCGTAGCTTCATATTTTGGTTACGTTACGAGAATATTACTTGGAAATTGTGGAGCGGATTTGCTTATAATTTAGCAGTTATTATGTACACTTCTACAGTTACTATGGGCGTTGTTAATGGGGGTAGGAGAAAAGAGTTTCACCCCTTTAGACTTGCGAAATCTGAACTAAGTAAGAGCGTGATTGTGAGAGCGCTTTTTGTTTTGTTCTGATGGATAAATACTGTTAGCTATATTGGCCTTTATCATTTATTCATAATATAGGTATCAATGCTAGACTTATTCACACGTCATTTTTTTAATCTACTTCTCTTTTGTTAAAGGTGATGTGTTATGCAAGAGAAGAAACGGGGAAAGGATCTCTTCTGCACATCTTTAAAAAAAAAATATTACAATAATTTTCTACAAATAAAAATCTAACTTGAAGAGAACTGGATGGAGAACTATTCATACCCATTATTGTCCTTAATATATTCCTCTACATTATAGTCCCTTGTCAAATGTTGTGCTTTAACACACTTCTTAAATAAATTTATAGGCAAGTTACGTATCGGTGTGTTCTGAGGAGATCCCGGAGCCTACCCGTTTGCGCCAGACGATATATCGAGGGGGTTTTAGTGGGTAAAAACCCCACATAACCCGGAACAGGATATCTTCTTCAAAATTTCCCCCTCAGTAAAAAAAACGTATTGACAGAACAGAATGTGAGAGCGGTAAGTGTAAACAAAGTTGGGTACTTACCAGAACGCTTATGGTGACCATAGAGCCGGTTGAGATCGAGGGACAGTGCGGAGCCGGGTAGGGTCCAGCCTATAGCGGCCAGGGCGGCCACACAGGCCGCTAGCCGACAGGACGACATCTCTGTAACAAACATACAAATTACAAACATAAACGCTAACACTCTTATACCCCCGCAGTAGGATTCACTGTGTCGCGGGTGACATGGACAACACAAATAACATATCACTAACACCCACGACTCGAGAACAAACATTTATTTATTACATAAATATCTGCCCCGGCCGGGAATCGAACCCGGGACCCCTCGCTTCGCAGGCAGGGTCAATACCAACTAGGCTTCAGGGTCGTCTAAATCCATGAAGACTCAACGCTATACACTTATAGCTCTACATTATGGTTCTATGACTGCTATGAGCCACGCACACGCAGAGAAAGACACGGCCCTATACGCAGACTGAATACCTACATTATACTTATCATTTAAATTCCTGCTCCGCTGCCTAGCAGCCTCGGTGCCTCACTACGGGTCGTCCCTGTTAATCATACTTATGAGACACATATTAACTGTTTTGTCTACGTCATAGATAGCTGGCTAACAAGCGCATGTCCTGAACATTTTTTTTCTTTTAAAAGAAAGGACCTAACGGTCGTGATAAGTAAGTACACTTGTATTATCTTTAAAAACTATAGTACGTTTTTAAGGGCATAAAAACTTTCTCAAGTTTTCAAAGTGCACAAGCTGTCTGATGATAAGTGATTATCATTGTCCATATCCACCGCTAAATTCAAAAGTTGAACCACAGCATAGTAGGCCAAAAAGGAGACTTCAACCCCATATTATTTCTAGCTCCAATACAGCGACCAAATGTCTATAAATCGTAAAAATCATGACATAACTATCCCATATGAATATACTCGTTAACTATTCCAGCCTAGACTGACCTTTATAAGTCATTGATATGGATATTTCAACCTACATAGTTGTCGGGGTGGACACCGCTACGGCGCGGTGGCGTGTGGAATATATAACATACTTGCTGTCAAATCCGATACGTGTGTTAATACGATGTGTTTCATATGCAGTCGGAATATATTTCAAATGAAACATAGCATGTTTGAATCGAATTGACCAGGCGGATAAAGTGCGGTATTTAATAAACTGCTTAGGGGCAAGTGAATGTCAAAAAAGGTACTTTAAGTGTGTGTGTGCCTGTATGTGTGTGTTTGTGTGTGAGTGTGTGCGCGCACGTGCTTGTGGCCGTGTCGTGTAATATAGTTATCCCATAAAAACAATACATGTAAAAAATCCCAAGTCTCACAACTACTAACTGACTATATACTCGTATTACATAATGTTAAAGTGTAATAGTCATGTGGATCGTCTTGTATCAATGAAGATAAAACAATTAAGACTTAAGAATTTAATTTCACATCTTTATAACATCAATAACTGAACGCTTCGTTAGTTAAATAAATTAAAACGACGTACAATCCATCACACGCCAGTGAATGTAGCTTTTTATAAACAAACTCAACTGTAATTTAAAGTTGAACAATAAAAGCGCAACAGAATAAACCTGAAATTCGCACAATATTTAGTTAGCGAGTAATGTAGCTTAAAGTTTTAACTGGTCTTTACAGCTAACCGCAATTTAACTCTTTACTGTGACTAGTATTTACCGTGAAAATAATTTGGAACCCGCAAGGTTTGTACCAGTTTTAATTAGTTTTCTGAGGCCCGCGGCAACACTGTCTAACATGTTGGTCAACAAAATAATATTCTGTTTAATATTGCTAGCAAAACTGTTCAAATTGATTATCGTCAGTGTCAGTTAGCTTAGCGAGTTATTAACTATCCTGCGACATATTAATTATTGTTGTAATTAGTGGTTAACGCTATAGGGATATAGACAAATATAACATTCACGCAATAAACATCGTAGCTATATTTGTCCATCCGATAACAGCTTAAAGCTGTTGTTCGTTAACACCGGAATTTGATATTATGACTGAACGCAAAGCTACGTAGTTCCCATAAGTTATTATTTCCAGCTTTATAATAATAATACCGAAGTAAACATTAACGGTTTACTTAATTAAATTAAAAAATAACACTTACATAATGATACGATTTGCAAAAGGCCCTAATATTTAATTAGCAACCGCCCACGGCTCGGCAAGCGTAATATTTTTTATTGCCGCTCCTCTCCTTTTCATCTTAGTGTAATGATACATATAGCCTTCCTCGATAAATGGACTAAGTATCTTATACTAAAAGAATTTTTCAAATCGATCCAGTAGTTCCTGAGATTAGAGCGTTCAAACAAACAAACTCTTCAGCTTTATATTATTAGTATAGATGATAATACAAAACGTTTGACTATGTTAAAAACGTGCACGAGAGATATCTACCAAGTTTTTACTATAAATTTACCAGTGTAATTCATGAGCTTGTTTGTCACCCGGGACCCATTTAATGAAGCAGCACTATTACCCAAGGAATAAGGTTTTATTTTCATGCTAAATTTATTTTTATACCCTACGGCGATGCTTCTCTCTAAGCTTTTGCGGTAAATTTAATTCAATACTTAGTTTCACTTCGAGAATATTCTAGAAAAGATATTCTTATGAATGATGCTTTAGAAATGTGTGTGAGATTATATTAGAGTGGGAATGTAGCGAGGTAAATAGGATGTTGTACCTAATGGAAGCCATGAGGAGATATTGTTATTATTCTTTCTCTGATAGAATTTACGAAATACAGTTTGGCAAAGTAATTCCTTCGTAACACCAGTATATTATAATATCAATGATACACACTAACATTTTCTGTATTGTGGGCGACATGCACAACACAAACAGATAAACGTGTATCCAATTAGTCTGAAGACAGAAATTCAAATTAATTATTTGAATTACTGTATAAACGGATCGTCAGAAACTTTGATACGAGCAAGAATTTCTCAATTAATTATAAACTTCAAAAACAGAAATTTAAAAACATTGCAGCTCGAGTCATTCTATTTTTATTTTCTTCAAAAAGTAAATTTCATAATTTACATTTAAAATTTTCTAGTGAAATAAATTCTCTTTAGCATTGAGATTTTAGACTCATCACTTCAAAGGAGCAAGCCAATTTTCGTCGCAGTTTAAGCACTAAAAATGTTGAACTCTAGAATGTTCATCACGGAAATAAATTACCGCCAGTTAATTTACGCTAGACTGTAGCTACTTTATCGCTGGGAAGCCATCAAGTGGACATGTCCCGTACGTGAACCTAATTTAATAACGGCAGAGAAAATTGTAATTTATTGTATAGGTACTGTAGGTAATACTGAAATTCAAGGGGAAGAGATTCTAGGTAGTATAATATATTTTCCGTAATTTGGAGGGCACATTAAACCGTCGATCCCGGTCGTTATAGAATGAAACTAGCCTTTATGATATGATGATAAAGTCTGACAATCCGTAGGATCCCCAGCTTGGTAAATGACATGTACTGCAAATATTCAAGAGGAGATCCTAGCCCAACAGTGGGATAGATTGCAATTAATGGAATTTATGAAAAACAATATTCTCGCATAATGTTATGGTTCTATAGTTAGCCGTTATATTAGCAAAATGATTATATTTTCATGTTTCATTAACTACAAAGGACTCCATTTTATTGCCGTAAAATTACTAACAGAGCAATAAAATATGAATAAATTATACCTATTTAAAGGATAACGAAATTGAAGCAATTCGAAATAACTTATCTGTAAAGGACAGCAATAAAAGTCAAATTTATGAGCAATAGCTGTAATAAATTTATATATTTATCCTTTCGATGCCGTTTTAACAATTGCAGGCACGTACGTGTTTGAGATTTGACATGGTTAAAGTTTCCATGGCGAAGAAGTACCACGTATCTGCTCTGTCAGGAAAAATAAAAAAAAATTAGTTGGTCTTCGTACCCTATATTTTCCTTTTAATTTCCGTAGCCCCGCCCCATAGACTCCGCAAGAAACGACCAAACGATATTTCTTTAACCTTATCACGCATGCAATATTGTAATCTATGGTGTGAAGTACGGAAAATAAGTTATTTTAAATACGTGGTGTAGGATGACGTCATGAAGCGACCTTGATTTCGATCGTAAAATCGTTTGTCGTTACCGAGAATGTAATTGATATCGACCAGTTCTTGGTAAATGGGTTTCAACCACAGACCAAAAAATATATAGACGTAGTCTTCGGATTAAAAAGTCGGGGTAGGGAAAAACATAACGTTAATAATAAATCATAACGTTTCTCGGCAGACCATGCTCGGTGACATACGTCAGGTTGTAAAAAAAAGAAAAAAAATATCTCACATTTTTGTTCTGAATTCTGAGTCTATTATATCGTTTAATCTGAGGTTTCAACCTGTTAATGCAATGCAATATATGCTATATTGCATGGGTCTTGTGGTTTAAGTACGTCGTTTCTAAGTGATCGAAGGAGTTAGGCAACTCCGGGTGCGATCAGAATGTGGATTAGTGACCGCTAGTGGCAAAAAATCTTAAGCGTTTTCGTGCTTTCGAGGGCACGTTAAGCTATCGTTAAGTTTTATTGTTAGCAATCGTTAATCCATGTCGGAACCTCTGAGCAGGATGAAAATTTTCGAGACTTATGTGGTCACTGACCCGTCAATCCGTACTGGAGCAGCGTGGTGGAGTATGCTCTAGGCCTCCTCAGTTATGAGGAGAGACCCGTTCTCTGTAGTTGGCCGTTAATGGGTTGAAGCTAAGTATACTACTTAATAATCATGAGCAATTACACAATTAGAACAATCTGTAATTTATGTGTTAGACTTAACAGAAGGTATCATGTATGTATGTTTGTCTATGTGTGTTTGTAGATGTGTGTGAAGTGATATAATGACGTGGCAGGTTACTCCCACGCTAACAGAACCTTTCAATGTTTCTCAGAACACATTAAATTAGTCCGTTCGTGGAAAGCAAATATGTACGCACTGACGAGAATTAATTAGGGATTTCCATAATATCCTTTACGTGTTGCATGATTGAACTTACACTATAAAAAGGTCGATTAGCTGTTTTTAATTTCGAATCTTATTTTTTAATGTAGACAGGTACAAGGGTAATATTTGAGAAGGTTAAAGTTTGTGTTGCAAATATATTTTTTAAGTATATTACTAATCTATTGATTGAAGTAATTAATTATATTTCTACCACAGAGCGAGTCCTCTAGTTATTGTTAATATAACATATTATACATAATATCTCAACTGTTATTAGGTTGCCATTATTTCAAACCCTTGAAGGGTTGGGTATTCAATATCTGATCATTCTGAAATGGATCCCTTGTAGCTAACCTTTAACCCCTATCTTAGTATCGAACAATGTGAAATAATATTAGTTTTGTATTAGAAATTGGTTTTTAGACATTTTCGGAATATGGATTCACGTATATATTATGTTAACTGCTCTATGACATTAACAAATTCCTGTAACAAGCGGCAAAAAAACTATCATTATATTATGTTACGATACACATATTTATATTAGATACTTTTTTGTATATCTACATAATAATAGGCAATTCATTTAGAGGTACTTTTTTCAAAACGAAAATAATAATAATAAAAACATTTTTTTTAGTTAATTCTATTGTAATATAAAAGAACTATTTTGTACATTTATTTTTTGAAGATAATTAATTTCAAACGTTGGCCATAACTGCGGTTTATATAGTCTATTCTACTGTTTTATGTTTAATCTAACTAAAATAACCACG
>LGAG01000205.1:167638-211797 GCA_001278395.1 Lerema accius
ATGGTATATTACTAATACTAAAATAGCCACGTCCATACGCGTAGAAGGTTACACGTAAACGTCGTAGCAAATGCGTAGTTGCTCGTAGCTGCCAGCTACGCGTACCGACGCGACGTGCTACGAGTTATTATATGGTGCTACGCCTCAAAATAGGTCTACAGGGTGCTATACTTTCTGACACGGACATCAAGCCGAAATTATTCAACTTTGTGTATTTAAACGTATGCTAAAGGCCCCTACACACGTTTTTTAAACATGCGTTTTTTTCATAGTATTTTACGCGCGCTATCACATTTTTTTTCATAGTATTTTTATGAAGCGAAATTAACGCAAATGGAACATGAGTTTGTATCGATACAAAAATAAGACATTAATATGTTTAAAAAATGTAGCGTGCAAGGCTCTTAAAATGAGACACAATATTTGCTTCAAGGTTTATATAAAATTTAAATATTTTAACTCATGTTAATATTGTATTCATAAGACCGGTTTTCTTTACGGATTATGAGTTAATGTTAGTTATTTGTTAGGTCGTAAATTTATACTAGGTTACCTAGTAAAAGGACTTCAATTTCTTTAGTTACATTTATAATTTTTTAGAAGAATTACCGCACGCTGTCAGCCGAAAAAATGTTTTCAAATAAATGTTAAGAATTTTCAATATTAATGGAGCAAGTTTAAAGGTTACACAAAGTGTTTAGCCCTAAAAATAGAACCGTTTACGCCTTAATGACCACGATTAGTCAATTTCGTGACCTTTCTTTGAAATCTATCCAGTATCAAACTCTTCGAAATTTAGCCGCCGGCATAATTATAATATTGTAAGAGAAGATGGGTCCGACTAGTGGTATAAATAAGGTATTTAGGGTAATGAGTTTCAACAGTCTTGGAATTAAAATCACCTTTCTTTGCTTGTGTTTAGTGAAAAATGTGAGAGTGAGACAGAGAGATGTTAGAGTGGGAAAGAGTTATGTCATATATTAGTAACAAAAGTTGGCAGGAAGTTTCAATTTTTTTTATATTATTTTATAAATTTAAAGCCGCTAACTAGTTTACTGTTTAATGCATCAGAGGTCTAGATTCTAGGTCACTGTGTGGTCTTAGGGTATATAATTTGTCTACTCGCTTTCCTCCTACTCTGTCGCACATAATAACTTTACCATCTATTATTAAAACAATAAGGTCGACATTTCACTGTGTTTTCTCTAGACGTAACTCGGGTTAATAAAAATGAAACTATCCGAGCAGAAATAACTAGTTTATTTTTCGCCTAACACTCGTAAATTTGGGTAGTAAATGGTCTCGTTCGTAACAACTGGAATACGACCTTTTCTCCGAATACGTAAACAAATCACAAAGAGAACGTGAATGCTGAATTAGCCAATTTCAGTTCTAAGAATTTTGCATATGTTTGGTGAAGATATATTTTACTTGAATATATGATACAAGACCATAGTATAAAAGGCTGTAATGATAGAAGAATTATCAAATGTAGGACTGAGATATTTGAAGGAATTATTATATTAATTAATAATCAGACGTTTAAAAAAAATAATTAATAATGACACAATCAAATCAAATCCACATAATTTAATGTTCAATTTAATTAAACTTAAATACCAATAAAGAAGTAAGGTTAATAATAGACAACAAAGACATTCATATCAAATTAATAATTAATAAGACGCCAATTTTTTTTACGTCTATTACCTATTAGCAGGACTAAAAGATAAGAAAATTACAAGTTTTTGTCCAACTGAAAAAATAATCAATGACTTATGAGTGAACGTATAAACATAGTCATAATAATTAATAAGACGCCAATTTTTTTTACGTCTATTACCTATTAGCAGGACTAAAAGATAAGAAAATTACAAGTTTTTGTCCAACTGAAAAAATAGTCAATGACTTTTGAGTGAACGTATAAACATAGTCATACCGGTCAAAACCGCACACTCTGTAGTCAGATAAAGACAAAATGAATACGACTATCTTATAGGATTTGCTATAACGCCACACAATGCCACGCTTCGAATAACCTTAGCCATTAAAGCAACGTTTTCTACAGTAACATTGGCCTCACCTTTATTGTTATGACTCGGAAACCAGGCCTATTGGCTTTGATAGCCCGATTCAAATGTATTCAGTGTAAGCTTTAGCCTTCCAGTCGCTGCTTAGATAGGAAAATAGCTGCAGATAAAACTATATTGACGAGTACAGCTGTCAGAGTCATTATGTTATCGTTAAGTAGTGTTTAAGCAAGTAATAATAATAATAGTAAACGCTAACACACTCATGCCCGCGCAGTAAGATTCCCTGTGTCGCGGGTGCATGGATTACACAAAGACACATCACTAACATCCATGACCCGAGAACAAACATTTATCTGTCACATAAATATCTGCCCCGGCCGGAAATCGAACCCGGGACCCCTCACTTGGCAGGCAGGGTCACTACCAACTAAGCATCAGTGTCGTCAGTTTTAACGACAGGTGTATTTAGACCAGTAATTATGTACTCGTATGATCGCCTGGTCCCTCAGCTTCTGAATTACTTATCTTAATTTGACAAATGAGATATCATTGGAAGCATTTTCTTTTCCCACTACTTATCGGTGAAACACAATTTGTATATGGCATGGTCTAAAAGGAGTCATGAAACAAAAAATATATTGTTCACTTTTTACACTTTTTAAAGCACGATTTTTTAGTATTTTTAGGTTTTTGAACAAATTGCTTGTTAACGATGTTAATAAGGTGCCCATTATACGAGTGTCAATCTATGACAACAATATATAACGTCAATACTTCAAACCGAAGTCAAAGTTTTTCTATTCCTTTTTTCATTTTAACCGAACCCAGTGTGTGTTGTTCAACTTTAAGTTCTTTACTTTGCATGGCCGTTTCTATCGAAGATATAGTTCGTGGGACTTAGAATGTAAATCAACCCTCCCATTCCGGCGAAAATGAATAGGGTCGGGCTACTTTTTTTCTATTTAGGAGCATAAATTGTCGGCAGCCGTGGCAGGCAACGGGTTTTTTCAGCCAAATAATGCTGATTCAAACTTTGTATTCCGAAAAACAGAAATGTTTTCTCAAAATTCAAGGCTTATTTGGAGTTTCGTTTGTAGTTTTATCTTTCTCAATCTTAACACAAGCGTATACTTTATTAAAAATGTCTTTATTCACTGGATACAAATGAAACAAGTGAATATTTTTAAAATAAACTACACATTTATAGGATCACTCATGGAATCATCTGTCACTAGTGCGATTATTAATTGTCCAACTACAAATATAGAACACACTGAAGCCGAAAACAGAAATTAGATCACCCTTTCCGTCTCACTGAAAATCGAACCCAGAACTCACTAAACGGTACGGTAATTTAGAATATTACAGTAATAAATATTACACATAATTAGACCTGATATCGTCCAAAATAACCTTTCTTCTTTGTCTAATGACATTCTCACGTAGATGTTAAGGACCTTTAGTGGGTAAGTTATGAAAACTTAGAATCGGTTACGTGATCTAATCAACAAGGTAATGTTCTGTTACATTAAACTAACATTAGACAATCTATTCATTATGTCAATAAAGTTTTAATCATAAGAATTACTTGTGCCATGAAATTATTTCTGACCTTACGTGCTTGTTCACAATTTTTACAGCTAAAAGTCATTATTACTGAAGTGATTGTTAGTAAAATTTATAATTTGACCGTAGTTGTATTACGGATAAAATCTTCCTTTTTCGTGCAATTGGCTTATGCACGGAAAACTAACCATCATAATATAATGCCCATGGTAGGCATACAAAAATTTCCAATTCTTCATTTCTCAGAAGATTTTATATATTTTTAGATTATCACTTGTTAAGTAGATAAATAAGCATAAACAGCAATGAAACAACAATTTTAATACACTTTCAGTAGCGTTTAAGAGTATTAATCAATCACGTAATGATGGTGACTGAAGTTTCTTTCTAACTCTGATTGCGTTCAAGTATTTAAGGGAGACGTAAGAATACCTGAGTTGCGTCTTGTAGTTAGTTTAAATTTTTATTACATAAAGTAATACATTCAGGAAAATTAAAACACCATACTACCATGGAAATAAAAAGCCATTACTCACTGTTTATTAAAACACCGTCGGTTAATTAAAATCTAAATTTGCAAACAAATCTCATTACTGTTCCAGGCAATTTTTTAACAGTTAAATTAATGGACGACATTAACGTTAAATTAACAATTTGTTAGCCGCGCTATGTTGGAAAAATGTTTAACAGACTTTTGCCTACGAGTAAAAATGTTTGTAATTAATACAACGAATGTTTTATTAATTGTTGTTTAAAATTCCGTTACAAAGAAAGAGTCAATGACCCCTTACGGAAGTCTTATTAAAATGGCACTCAGTCAGTAAGTATATAGTAGATAGTAATATATATCTAAGATTATGTAGCTCGGTATAATAGATTCAATTTTAAAATCCAGAGGAACGGAAAGGACATATTAGGTACAGAATTTATTTTAATATTCGTATCGATTTGTTTTAATTTTAGGACAATTACCGGACACAAAAAGTGTCCGGCTTTTCTGTTGAACTAGGACAAATCCGGAGAAAACTTTATCTATGGATCTTAGTCCTTAGATGGGCGAAAATTCTGGACTATAAAATAAAGCTGTAAACGGACCCTTTTCAAAGGCTACGTGCCGCGTTGGACAGAATACATTGAAAGGTATTGTGATATACTACAGGATTCCGAGCACGTTTTGTTTGGGAGATATCTAAAAGTGCCAGTTTATGAATCGTTATTTACGGCCATACGTTTGCTAAAATAGATTTTTTAATATTCAGTAGCGAGATTAGATAGTTAAGTAAATTATGGAATTTTGAGCTCCGTGTCTCATTACGCTATTTATGCCGAAAACATTAATTTTGATGGTTCTTTTATGGGAAGCCCCTTGTATGTGATTTAATGTACCTTTTTATATTTATAGTGATACATATTTTACGTCAATTTCAAGTATTTATTTACCTAAACTGGAAATCATGTAATTACACAAGAAGTTCGCTATTTAGGTATTATTTATTTTAAAAACAAGAAACTTGGCTGCTAGGTAAATAAAACCGTCCATATTAGCTCATGTTTTATTAATTCCCATACGTTTTCTAAAATAACTTCAGAATGTCACGGCGTAATGTATTTATTCATTATTCAAGAGGGTACTCCCACTCGTATGGTTTCGCTGTGACAACCACAATACTGTTGTGATACTGAATCATCAATTGATTTCACGATGACTATAATACGAGTATATCGTGCTCGTAGCTTATGGCTTCTTTTGTTCGTATTTATAAAACACAAGTAGGGTAATTATAGAAAGAAAACAAATATTATATTGCAACGGATTCCGATTATACAACTTCAACTAAAAAAATAAATGGGACTGAAGATATTGTTCTTAGAATTATATTATAATGCATTATAATCTGTACCACAAAAATCTCTCTTGATCCGCCATTTCCTAAAAACTTCGTTCATTTTATAGAACTAATCACTCACTTTCACAATTTAAAAGTAAAGCTAGATGTTAAAATCGGAACTGTATGACACGAACCCCTAAAGCACGGAAGCGCTCAAGTTTTTTGCTATTAGCGAGATAGCACATTTATGCGTCGTACCTGTTAAAAACCCAGGAGATTACCTCGACATAATCACGAACGTGGGCACATATAACTAAGAGGTTTAAAGTAGGATGTTTAAATGCATTGGCAGAGCCGTGCGACTGTGTTGGTTCATTAAAACTGTCGATAAGCGTACCTACTTGTTGTATCTATAGAAAGGTGATGTTGGGTCTCATCGGGGACTTTGGAAAATAATTTATGTTTTTCAATCATTATGGTGGGATTTTTTGTTCACTGTCATGGTTTGAGGGGCATTTTAAGTCATCCTTTGTTTCTACTAGTTATTATTGTAAGATAATTTACGGATTTTCTAAATTTTTTCTCTATCTATAATTTTCGACCCAATTGTTTAACAAAAGTTAAAAGTTACTTTATGCATTTTTTTACCCATTAATTAATTAGACAATGAACTTTATTCATTTGCGCAGAGATTGTGACTAGACATATTAACGAAAACGGGTTTAATCAATTGTAGTTCACAAAAAAAAAATAAAAAACAATTTCGGTATTATGAAAACACCCCAAAAAACAAGAACATTGAATGTTGAGCATCTACAGAGTATCTTAATCTAATTCCCGAATAAACACGTTGTTTTTCAGTACAAGTTAGATCGTTATCGCCGACGTCGACGTGGGCTGACGTCAACCGACGTGACGTACTTTCCCAGACTTTAGGGCGACTTGGATCAGTGGAAACTTTCGAGGGAAACGTGACGAGGCTATGATTCTAGTTTAGAACAGATTTCCCAGATATATGCCATCTCAAAGCTGCACTTGGGGTTTCAACATGAATAGTAATAGGAGTGAAATAACAGATAGTATTTTCATGTCAGAAGTTGCTTTTGCCATATTGTACAAAATATGTACAGAAAAAATATAATCTAAACAAAATATAATCTTCTTTCGTATCTGTTCGTTAGTCTCGCTAAAATTTGAGAATGGCTGGAATGATTGGGCTAATTTTAGATTTAAACTATTTGTCCAGGGAAGGTTTAAAAGTTGAGTAATTATAAAAAAATATAAATTTTTTTTTAGATTGATTTTATGATCAGCTAGTTTTACAATAAGTTAGTAATAAAATCTTATAATGTAATAAAAGAAACTTTTGTTGAATTATCTAATTGAGGCTGAAAAAATATGAGATTTAAGTAGTTAGTTCCAGTTGTAAAAGAAACATTATTCACAAGGAAGATAAAAAATAAAACATTTATTTGTCACTTATCACTCTCGATGTATGTTCTTCTAACAACAAAAGTGATAAAACGCAAATTTTATCCAGGCGGATTAGAAGCAGAGCAGCAAAGCGAAAAAGAACCTTTTTTCCTTCATTTTACGTTCATTTTCAGAATGTACTAGAAACATTTTTGCACAAAAACAAACAGTTTTGCTTTAAAATTCATAAGCTGTTGGCTAAATCTCACAACTTGTTGTGACAAACTTGTTTGTAGAACTTCGCAAGTTTTATTTTCTTTGCTAACATAAGAAGGCCGCAATCTCTCGGGATCCGCTCGAAACAGAGATTGCATCATTACATTCGACTTACGTAACTTCATTCGGTGTTTTATTAGTAGCTTCACCATCTTGAATTTATACACAGTTCTCGAAATACGTGTTGGCTGTTCGTATTTGAATCTAAGCGCTCGTAGTCGTAATATGATGACTTGAGTAGATTTTAAGTGATCTTCGAAATTAAGTACATGCAGATGCGGTGGGAAATTAGTGACCTGGCAAACATTTCTTGAGCGCTTCGGCGGACACGTTAAGTCATATCGAGTGCCTTTCGGCGTTATAAAAACTTACGACACTTGTTTGCAACACCCTCTCAAATCTGCATTGAGTGAGCGTGGTGCAGTATACTCTAGGTCTTTCCATTTACTAGAAGAGACCCGTGCTTAGTATTGGGCTATTCACTTTCAATCTACTTAAATAAAACCATTAAACAGGTAATTGACAACTTCACTCGGCATAGAACTCGTATATAAAGAGTCCTTTTCTTCTAGCGTTCAGTTCTAATAACAGCTTTTTCACGTAAAATAACAAGATGGTAATTTAATATTAATCTTAGGCAGGGCCGAGCTAATAGTTGTAGAGAATTCGACACTATCACTAAAACAGAAGGTTGATAATCGAGTATCGTCTTACTGACTGCATAGATCTGTTTCAGACCCTAGCACAGGTTAATAAGCCTTTTCTTACGGTTAACCAACCTGATAGCTCTCTCTGTAAGCGTTCACGCCAAACGCTACCTTGGTAATAATGGAAATGACATAAGTTGAGGAAAAAAGATGGCGTTCTTTAGATGGTGAATTTGCAGTTCTTGCGGGAGTATTGTACCAGATATTGCCTTAAAGAATTCCGTAAAACATCTAACGACTCAGTTGGATTGTTTATTCTTTAATAGTTCGAACAAGACGGCAATGTTTTGTAGCGTGGAACTTTCAGCTGAGTGAGGACGTAAAACATCTGTGGTACAAAATATCATTGTTTGCCGTACAACTATAACTTCTACGACTTAAGTTGGTTTTATTCTAACTGTACGATGTCCAATACCTATCTACCTAGTACCTATATTAACCAATAGCTAACAGATACGTAGTATTCACTTGTGCTGTGGTGTGAGTCTGGGAAATTCAATTAGCACCGATCCGCCGAGGAACGTGCTCGATAATGACAGAGTTTTATTTCGTTCTAATGGGGGTTGCTATCTGAGAACAGTACTAACATCATTATTTTGTACGACTTAACTAACTAGTTTTATGTTACACGTGCTTTGTGGATAAAAAATACTTTGTTCTCTTTGTATTAATTTTATAATCCTTTTAACCATGGACTACTGAGAAAGGAGTTTTACTAATTAATTATAAAACGTGTTTTCAGCATTTTGTTTTACCTTATAACATCATATTGCATTGACTTAGAAAAGAAACTGAATTTAACTTATTTGTATTAAATGTGTTTTAATATTGAATGGTAGGTACGGTAACTATTTTCCTTTAACGTAATGGGTTATCATTGGCTTTATTATGTTCTCAAGGTTTCTTTTAAAAATTCTAATATCCTTTATGTATATCGTTAAATTAGTTAAAGTTTACATGGAGAAGACGTGCAGAAACATGAAGTTTATTTTCAATGTGTCCATAAACATATTTAATTTCGATAATAAACTTAAACCTATATTATGAAACCGCGTTTTCCAAAGTCCTTTTGACAGATAATTGACATCGAACGAATTTATACTGTATTGTTTAACATAATGAGTTATATTCCAATATCCACCGAGTGATCATTCAGTTAATTTTACAGAATAAATAGATCTAATTTCGCGGAATATTATGTTATGCAATTTAATGCACATAAATTGGAATGTGTTTGTTGTTAGCTGCCAACATAACGGATGGCAATGGAGTTCATTTGATGTTTGTTTTGCTGTTGACTTTGCTACAAAATTAATTCTAGCGCGAAACTACCGAGTAAATTAATGTAGTCTGGTAAATTAATGATTAATTTTCATTTAAACAAGCTCTTTGAGAAACCTTTGATAGACGGATTGTGTTTAGTTTGTCAACATAGCTTGGGTAAAATAATTGATTAAATTACTTAGAATTTAAAAGGTACGTAAAGTAAGGTTAAGGCGTACAATACTCTTCAAATAATTCTGAAATTATTAAGTACCTCAAATAAAAAGACATATTTTTTTTAGTAACTAGTGTGAAAGGCATATATTTAAAGTTTTATTAATTTGAATAGGTTGTAGGTGTTTCATTAAAACATTAATAAAACGAATGACATGGCGTAAAAGACTAAAATTCTGGCAAATTATCCGTGTGGGGTATTAACACAGTCATCGTTTCTATCTTTGCCATATAACAGACTTTGTACAAGACCTGTGTTTCGCTAAGCTAACTCAATTACGCTGGCTATTTGCAGGCTGTACTCGCTTTAAAGCATTTTACACACGATACGTTGTATAAATGAGCGAACCATTTTCGGCTCAGGAAATTTTGAACGCATCTCTCTGATACAATCTAGTTTAATAGCTGTGTTTGGTCAGACGATAAAGGATTAACTTTAGTAAGGAATTAAATAAGTAATTTTGTTGAAATATTTATTCTTGACACGATTTTGTAAAGTATTACGTAACTAAAGCCAACATTGCGTCCTCAGGTACTCATTTTATTTCTTTTTGCGCCATTTACTTCAGTTAAAATTATGTAGTGGATGTGTCGAGATAAAGAATGATTTATGTGAATAGTTTAAAACACTATAATATTGCTGTTAATAACAGAACATTTGATACTTGTTGTTAAAAATAGCACGCTTTTTAACTACCATTATGGTGCAATGGTTACCACATCGGACCACTGTTTTATGGGTCCTGAATTTAATACCCAGCGAGGGGAAAATTTGATTGATGAATTTAAATTTCGGTTCTCGGTCTAGTAAGGCATTCATGTATTTATTAGTGTTGTACTTATTTGGTACTTCTATTTAGTTATTCACTTTACAATAAGAAATTCTGAGTATCAGCATTTCTCAGTTATCACTTACTCTTGCTTACTAAGTACAGTCAGCAACAGAAGTACAAAGTTATATAATGCCTCAGCTGTTAAAGTGTGCAGTTTGTGTAACATTCATCCACATAGTAATGGTAGAGCAGAACGCGAAGTTAGCTTACTTGTGTGTTGTTTTCTTTATCCATTGTTCTCTTAAAGTCCCTTTGAAATTTGTGCTACGTCAACGGCTGTTCACGTTGTGCTGTACAATCAAATCAAACGTACAGTCGAGAGCAGTACACTAATTGAATACGCTTGAATGTCGAGTACACTCCCGTACACAATTCCGGTCTGACATTTATGCAACTTGAGTTTTACTCCGACCTAAACATTGAGGTATTGTATGGGTCAGTTAGGTGGTTTAAAGATCGTATTAATATAGCTCCGTGTCTTCGCTGAGCTCAGTTATTTTAAAATTGTTTTTAACATACTGTGATGAGGTCAAAATGACACATATTTTGAAGTCTAGGTAAAATACGTCTTAACGATTTGATCGATATCATGTGGTTTTTATGCACCATTGCTACAAAACCTAAAAAGGCCATCGTTCATAATTCAAAATCGCCATTATAAGTTACAGTAACATAATAAATAGCATTTAACCTTCATCAAAATTGATTTTACTTACTTTTAAAATTACAGATAGTACTTTGTTAAGTTGTTAAGTTGTGGGTCAAAATATTTTCGTACCAAACACAAATCGTGAGTACCTACTCGTAAAATAAAATACACTCTGAGTACTTACGTTTTAAAAAGAAACCAACTTTTAGTGTCGAAAACAGTTTCATTTACTTTTAAGAGTTTTAAGTTCACAAACGAATGCAGGTAGAGCAAACGCTAATTGTTTCAAACGTGAAACAGGACACGTGCGCCCTCTGTAAATGTTCCCCGACCGCCGGTTCAGAATGCGGGCGTCTGTACGCCTTGATTACGTGACCTACGCTCAAATGAGGACCTGCATGCTCCACATACGGTGTTACCGGCATGTTGAACCATGTGTTAAACGTTATATCGTCACTATTGCCGTATTCAAACCTTAGTAAATAAATCGGCCAGTAGTAGCTAAATTGCTATATTTTTAAATGGCTCCACAATGAAATTTAAATAGCTTCGTATTGCAACGTAAGGCCTGAAAGACGTATGAACGAAATATAAATAAAAAAAAAATAATTTCGTACTTTTCATAAAAATGACGATCGATACCTAATGTGTAATGTGTTATTGATACCATTAATACTCACTAATATTAATCGTGTTGGTATCTTTATGTAGATACCTTGATACCTCTATAGTTCAGTTATTTACCATAAAAAGTAGTTACTTTAGTAGTTACTTTAGTAGTTACTTTAACTGCTACACTGATCTTACGAACCAATTTAAACTAAGGCTTAGCTTAGTCTAATGAGGTCGTTAGGAGAAAACTATTCTCCGCCGCTACACATCTACGACTAAACTGCACCCACTCTCTCATCATAAACAAACTCCGTGGTACCTTTATTCTTTAGAAACAGTGCATTTGCTGCTTTAATTTAACTACCAAGATCCTTATGGTTACTTTTACCAGTTATTTAGTCATTACATATTTTGTTAACGTCTTATCAATCAATGAACGCCGCTCACACGCATGAAAACGCATGACTCATTGTCACCTTCCCGTGCAAACTGGTTCGGTTATGCCAAACGAATATTAAAAATCGTGATGACTTTTATTCGAAGCTTTGCTAACATCATCAGTGTCTCTTTTAACAAACCAAATATAATTAACAAAACATGAGTAACACAGAAATGAATACACACATATACATACAGCCTAGTCCTGTGTGAAATCGGTTTAACGAGTTCGTTTGACAAGTTCCGCTTGCCTGTTACGTCAAGCGCTTCCAATTTCAGCAGTCAGTCAATTATTTCGGTGGCCCGACGCCTGCGTTGTTATACGGATTTTCAGTGACTACCTTTTAATAACAAAATATGAAGTTGAAAGTAAAAATAAGTGATACAAATAGGAAACGCAACGTGGTATTTTATTTCTCTCTTTAAGCATTAGAGTAGATGATATTCGAGTTGCAATCCATTGTCACTATCATGGAGGTACATTATATTTATAAAAAAAAGCTATAAAAATACGTCGAGTATTACTTGTAATAAAGGTTTATATAATTCATAATACAAATCAAACCCTAAAATAAAGTCAAGTTAAAATCATCTTTACATAGAGTTCATGTTGTTGAAATACGTAACAACCCTTTAAAATCCTTTTAATGTTTTCAAAATCCGTTTAAAAGTTATTTTAGAGAGAATTTAACAACATTGGAGAGAAATCTTTACACATATCCTCCGTAATTCAGTGAATTATGTACAGCAATGTGGGCGCTATAGGTCAGTGCGGGTGAAATATATGGACTGCGATGGTTATCGTTGCCAGAATTGCTATTTCATTTTATTTACTCGGTAAATACGAATTGTTATCAACGCAGTGATAAAATGACTAGCTTTTACTGGAAATTTACTCCCACGTTTTTTACTTTTACTTATATTTAAATTGATGACAAAGTCGTCGTACGACAAAGGGTACGAACGAACGCTTCTAGCTAGTTGATATTAAAGCGACCCTATGGTGTAGTTTAGGTGTTACTTATTTATGAGCAGGACGTGGCGATCATAATCATCCCTACTTCCCTACTAATATTATAATTGCAATAGTAACTCTGTCGGTCTATCTGCTACGCTTTCACGATTTTGATAAAATTTTGTATGAAGATTGAACTGAACTTGGGAAAGGACATAGGATACTTTTTATCGCGAAAAACTCGCGCGATATAACCGAATTCCACGAGGGCAAAGCCGCGGTCGGAAAGCTAGTTTCAGATGATAATATATTAGTTACAAATCTCTCGAGTTTCAGCTAAATCGGGCCAGTGATTTCCGCGTGATACTCAAAGAGGCAATAAAAATATGTTTTAGACTCTTTAACGATAACACAAAGCCTTCCTTTTTTAAAACTTTTTAAAAGTTAGCGCTTGACTCATAGTAAATGACGACATAGGCTACTTGCATGTAAGTTTTCAAACAATATTTAATGTGTAGTTTTGACCCAGTTTTATTATTAGTATGGAATGACCTTATCAGTTACCCTCGGGAGGTCCCAAAAACTTTGAGTAACTTTCGGGTACATTTGATCAATACCCATTTGAACAGAAAATAACCTACATCAAATTTACATTTTTATTAATTTCAAAAGCAGCATAGTAGCTATGTTAAAAAGATATTTCCATTTTCATGCGTATAACAACGATCTTTGAACAAATTTCATTTCATTTCGTACAGAAAAATAGAAAATTCCGCGCAAGAAGTATAGGTAGAGGTATGTATTTTTGTAAGATAGTCGTGATTGGCTCTGAGCTCGCTGAAGCCTTTCATATTATCTCAGGGATTATATTCCAAATTCCAACGTAGAAAGGTTGTAAAATGTAAAGCGTACTTAATAATAATTGATGTGTATTTTTAACCGATAAAGTTTTACGACTTGCTCCTGTAGTAAGGAAAGAAAATAAAGTTAATGACTTTTTTTGTCATATAGTATTTATTGCTCTATCATACTAGTATATTTATATTATATTCTAAAAAAATAAATAAAAATGTTATTATTATGTAGTAGTTCGGACGGCTTTTTTGGTACTTGTGTATGTGTGTGTGTACTTATGCGTGTATGTCCTGTATGTGTTTGTAAATACTCTTTAAAAATGCTGATAATATGAACAAGAATCTTTTCATGTAGTGTTTTATTTATTAAGAATGAGTAAACAAATACTTTCTGTACAACATTGTTAGTATTACCTCAAAAAGTAGATAGCTTTATCATTCGGCGCTTCCGTGTATGTTATTGTATGAAAATAAATCCGACAATAGTGTCGGATAGGCCGTATCTACTGAATGTCTCCCGGGCGAAGTGTCACGTGTTTTTATCCAGGGAACAGATATTAAACGCAAAGACATACAACGTAAAGTATGAAACTACGGACAAAGTTCCTATGGAGAGACAATTAAGTTATCTTGAAATATCATCTCATAAAAGAGTAAAATGAATGCATACGTTACATTACAACATTAATTTTAATCTCCAATACTCTTTGCCTGGTTTAGGTAGTCATAATATAGGTACATTCCGTCCCTAATTTCCCGTTATATTCACGTATTAACTATTCTGAATACATTTACTGCGAACCTGATTTAAAACTCATCTAAATTCATACAATCCTTGGCAACATGTACATTTTAAACTTACCTTTCTAAACATTGTCGGGGGTATTAAGAGATATACAACCTCGTTCTTTGAGTGAAAGAAGCCTTTGTTACATTATAAGTTAGGAGTGAAACTAACGCTTTGAGTCTTATCATATTAAACGAACATTTTGCTCTAGTTTACTCATAATACAAGTAGCTGACAGCTTTATCTAACGATTACAAAGCCTTTGTAGTTCAAATTGTGTTAATTTACTTCATACTTCTAACTTAGGATGGGTATCAACAGTTTCTACTGTATGCGTCTCTTTCCATCTTTGTTTAAGGGGATAAAAGAGATGTAAGATTAAACGAGTTAGTATTTGTAGTCCCAATCTCTAAGATATTGTGTACCTAATACAATTTCACTGTATCCATGCTGTATTATTTTTTTAAATGCTAAATAAATATTTTTCATACCAAGTTTCCTTTTTCCCCTATAGACTGTTTTTAAAAACATAAGTACTTCAGCAAAATTTTAAGTACCTAACTACAGGACCATATTATTTTCTTGACAGCAACGATCGACTAATTAAAACTGATGTACTACTTACTAACAACGTAATTAAAAAGTAACAAGTCCTCAACTCATATTGTCTTTTAGGAACTTTTTAATTGTGTCTCATTTCGTATCGTACTCCAAATATAAGTAATTTTCACTACAACAAAACAGCTACACTGCTACAGCCATCATTTAAATAAATAAAGACTTATTGATATGCAAAAATAAGGTTTAGATTTCGTTGTTGGATTACGTTGTGTAGGATTAAACTCAAACTAAGGCCAAAACAGAATAACCGTGACAGAAGGTGGGCTTAAAGGAGGCAAAAGAAATATCAGGTTTCTTATTAAGGTTCTTGATTATTTGATGATGTTGCTACGAAGTATTGTAATACGTCGTTTCTACATATTAGCTTGATCCTTCTGAGTACATACGACTTTTTAGTACCGAGATTAGCTTTCTCCTCAAAGCTAGTGTTAGTTATATTGCAGATGGTAGTTAAGGCAGTATAGACGTATAAATGTAAATTGTACTGTAGCAATAATTGATTTGTGTAACGAGCTTCTGGCGTAGTCGTTAGGCAATTTGGATGCAAATGGGATGGTTATAACAACCAGCTGGTAGACGTAATTAGCGATTTCACGTCTAATTTGCATGTAAAGTTCTTGAAGCAGTATTTGTTACCTTAATATCAGTTTCCAATATTTTGAATCTATTTAATAAATAGTACTACAGTGACAATACTTGTGACTTTAAGAGGTGAACTTTCAAAATCCTCTAAAAATATTTCATCAGTGCAAGACTAAGGTTATTCATGGTTTAATTTTTAATTTTATTTATTTAAGTAATGTATATTTTAATCCGAATTGTGTTAAACCCAGGTCTCTATTATAAAACAAAAATATCAAGAAATACAGTAATTACAAACGACGAAAAAGTATGGAAAAAATTTTCGTATTCACAGCAACATTACCTCACCCAAGTGATGCTAAATTATACCTTATGCCTTTATAATACGTACTGTTATCGCTAACACTGTTTCGAAGTTACCAACTGATATTTATTTTCCTTTACGGTACGAGTAAATGAGTTATTTGTTATTGATATGATTCGATAAATCCATTTATTATCTCGAAGATTAATTGGTATTCGCTGTTGATGTTATAATCATATTATTAGCTGATCTGATATACGTTATACGTTGTTACATTATATTGCGTAGGAATGAATTCTGTTTATTTTGCCAATAATAAATACATAACGAGGCACGCTCAACATTTCAAAGCAGGATTACCTATTGTGGAAGTTACCCACACACCCCAAACCAAAAACAGATCTTTAAACGCTTTCATATTACTGCTTTACCAGTAATCAAATCCAGGACCTATAGAACGGCAGTCTAGCGTGCTAACCATTGTGCTATATGAGACGAGGGATTTATTTTTATTTAAGCATTTCTTACGATAGCTTGGAATTAATTAGCTTCAACAAATTAACTTCTACTTATCCAGCAATTCCGACATAAAAGTTATTATGCCATAAAGATTTTCATCAGCAGGTATCTGCTCTGGATTTTAGGTAGTATTTTATTAAGGATATACGATGTAGGTAAGTTTAATTTTACGCCGTATAAAATAGTCAGAAAGCAGTTGAGACGAAATATTAGGATCGGCGCTTCTATTTCCCAAGTGAAATTTGAAATCTTAGCTCCCGGAGTTAGTGGCAATTGTCTCCCCATAGTAATTAGGTAATGTATTATTATAGTACCTACCTAAGTAAGTTTTATAGCTTTTAAAAAGACATAATTTACAAGAAGAATGACACTGTTTCTGCTAAGGAACATAAATTTTTAAATACTTCAGAGTATTTTCCACGAATGCTTAATATGCACAGAGTAATTCTTAGACAGAGACTTAAGGCAATTTAGAACAATTTGGTAACAAAGGAAAAAAATAAATACGTGTTCGTGACAGGAACAACAAAATACGGCGAAACTTGTAAATTGGTATCCCGACAAGAATCTGTAATTATCAAAGTTGGTATTGAGGTTGGTATACCGATGGTCTGGACTAATTCAATTAACAATTAACAGCGGCTGCCACTTAAAGTTTGCTGTTTAGTTTAGCGTTACTTCGAAAGTTTAAGTTTGGGAGCTATAAAAACACGTATTGGAGAAACTAATAAATTAAGATTAGTCTTTGAACTAATCTTGTGTTTAATACCGACTTTTAGCGTTATTTCTGAAGAATAATCTCTTAATACACAGATGGTCTGAATTTAAGCTCGTACTAGTTAATCTTAGGATTAACTTTTATTTAAAGAGAAAATTACAGTTTACTCCCCTCTTAGTCTGTATTTCTTAATACCGCATCCTATTAATCTAGACATACGACATCGATTAAAATCAAACTACTCGTATATTTATAAGGGGGTTACTTCATTAAACTTTTAATAAAGAAATGTATTAATAAATTCCATTCTTGTTACATTACGTCACGTAGTTGTATCCTGTAGAAAGGGCATTACGAGGACAGTTAATCACGTCTCCCCGAGGGGTCGTTTCATCTCCAGTGACCCGGGTTTGCTCTTTGTATCTAATGGCGTTTTGACTTACACTAACACAAGCTTATAGGGATTGTACGGTTGGATATCCATCCATCCTGATTATCCTAATGCTTGGAGGGTTTATCAAGCGTATGTATGTATGTCTTTCTTGTTAATTTCTTTGGATTGCTCTGCAGTCCAAACGGCTGCAGGGATTTCAACATGATGGGTTGCAACGGGTAGTAATACCTACCCTAGATTGAGGATACACCCTTCTCCAGGGGTGGGGTGTAGTTAATTAATTTAAACAATTCACTTGGCTACCTTACAATATTTACTTCACATATATTTGAACAATATGTTTATTCTTCCATCACTCAATTCGTAATCGTAATGATGCTGACAGATGGATTTTTCATAACCAAAGCAATTCCGAATATTTAAATTTCAAATAATTTCCATTTCTAAATTTAGAAGAAAATCCACCTGCCAGCCAGGAATTCAAAACGAGTAATCTAAAGACCTCGTGACAAGGTCCGTAGACATGGATTGACGAATTTCAACATATTAGGAGTCATTATATTCGTCTCCATTATGAGAGTGAAAGACGATATATTTTAATTACGGCGTTCCAAAAAAAAAGTTTAGCTGTCGAGCTTTTTGTAATTAAGTTCTTCCATTAAGATGTCTTTGTCACAAGTTCTCACCCAACATTCAAAAGTTCTAAAGAACGGCAAAGTTTGGTCTATAACGCGTAATTTCTCATAAAGTATATCGCAAGTTATTTCGTAACAGTTGAATTACATACAAGAGTTTAGCTTGAACTCGTCGCGAATGTGTAATTTGAAGTTGTATACTTGATTCAGACTTTCTATATATAATTTGAGCAAAGAGTAAAATTTTATGGTTGTTAAATAAATTACTCAGAATTTGATGAACCTAAAATTTGCTTTACTTCAATAATTAAAGTTAATTCTAGGATTAGTTAGTCTGACCATAAGTTCAGTTTATAAAAAAAGCTGCTAATATAATCATTTTTCTTAAGGCTTCTATTCGTTTTTACCATAATAAGTATAATTAAGTTGTGCATTCAACAATGCGAACACGCGATTTAAAAAGATTTTCTTTCTTATGAAAACAGAAATTTCCAAGAGATTAAAGCGATAATTTATAACCCAGTAAATGATACAGTATTAAAAATTCTATAAATTCTAAACAGAAAGGTTGCTTGCATGTGGAATAATAGAAATTCCCTTGCGAACGTTGTTTTGCACTGTTAATCACATTAGAAATTGTTTGTTTGTAGTTTTTGCAGACAGACACGAGAAAAAATACTTGGCATAGCATTATTAATGAAGTTTTGCGTGCAGAAAAAGTTGGTAATGTAATGTAATGTTAGTACCTACTAGTAGTATGTTATGTAGACAAATAGGGGCCCGCCCTCGTTTTGCTCTAAATCATTATGCATATGGATATTACTTAAACGATACAGGGATACTTACTCAAATGTAAATCAATGAAGCTTTTAAAATGTATGTGTCAATTATTACAAATTAAAGTTTTAAAATCTTTTGTATTTATGTTATTTACAAACAAACCTTTATATTTTCCTCTTCCCCCTGTCACCCCCACCCCCTAAAGGGGAAATTCTCTGCCCCCACTTAAGTATCGGCTGACGGCACCAAATTCTCCTATATTACCTATTATCCAAACGTTTTCATGAAAACCTGCATAATACACAGCGTTCTAGAGTTGTAATTAATGAAACAACGATTGTTTTATTTCACAATTTGCTTAACAGCGTGAATAAATGTGATAACGTTGCATCAGCTCTTATTCAATTTATTGAGCGAAGTAATTAATTGGTAAATACACTGAATTGTTGAGTTAACTCTTTGGTACTAAATGGGTATGTATTTACACATACCTATAGCCCAATTTAGCACTGTTCATTTTTTTAACTTTTCCTATTTAGCACGCAGTTTTATATAAACCTTGTACCGAAATATTACATATGCTTAAATATTCACAAAAGCTGCTTTGCTTAGAAAATGAATGCTTTCGTTTTAGAAATAGGATAAGTTAAAAAAACAAACAATATTATATGCGTTATTGCAGATTAATAATTAAAATGATATTTTTATTTTATAAATCTAATGATTGAAATCTCAATTTATTTAGATATCGAGATACCTTTATTAAATTTGTTTGTCATGAAACAAAGAACGGTTGCAAAACGACATTTTGAATTAATCTGAGAACAAAGGAATCAACGAGCCTCCAGAAATTACTTTTTTAATAACTGCGACCCCCAGGACAATGGAATATGAACAATCGTAGCGTATAATTGGACTTTTTGTATTGAGGTAAAATTTACGCAAAGGGTAAAGAATAAATGTTGTATTAAAATATTATTGTAAAAAGCTTCGTTTTTCCAAACAAAACGTCTCGAAGTCGAAAACGGAATAAATATTCAATGCCTTCAAATTGCTTTAGATTATTTGAGGCGAGAACTAAGTCTACAGATTAAATAAAACCTTTTAAATTATTTCTTCGGAAGCCTACGATCCAAGTAAGCTTTTATAACAAGACCTTTTTAAAAATAGATAGGTACACAAAGCCGACAATTACTTAAGTCTTTTATTCAATTCTTTACTTAAGCGAACCTTTTTTTCATATAACTAGTTTCAAACGATGCTATACATTACAAAACAGAAACACTTTGCTACGCTTTCAGTTCGATATTTGATAGGGGCTTAAAGCATTAAAAAGAAAAAAAAAGAAAGAAAGCATTGAATAATTCATTAGGATCATGACCATATACAACTAACAGATAGATATCACACAAATGGTTTGATAAAGTGACAGCCCTGAACATGGTATACTCGTAATAAAGCGGCTACAGGAATGATGAATACAGAGGATTAGATAAGGACATTTTATAGCGGCAAGCCACGTCGTAGCACTCAGGGTAATGAAAATATATAGATATACAAAACAGCTACACCATGATCCATTACTGCGAGTGGCGTGTAATCGTGTTTATTCTTAACTGTCTGGTTAACACCCGATGGGTTTGTTTAACAGTTTTTTGTTATAAATGATTCTCTTGATGAAATGGTCCTGTAACTAGATCCTGGGTTCTTAGCCTAGGGGTAATTACCCCAGCAGGGGTAAATCGGCTATTTTACGGGGGTAATAAAGGACCTAATTATTAGGATCGCAAATTAAATATTTACAGAAAAAGGTAATTTGTTTTGATAACATTTTAAAGACGTGGTAAAATCAGTTTTCCTCATAGGTCACAGGGATAACGATATTAAAAAGGTTAGGGACCACTGTACTAGGTAATATAGAAATATTACATATATGTATTACATAAGTGGAGTGGTCGAGTCTGCTAGGAGCTATTACATTACCACCCTGCCAAAACACGATTATAAAAAATAAAAAAATTCTCTCGACAAGTAGGAATTAGAAACAAATATTAAAACCTTCGTTTATCACAAATATTCATCCATTTATTCTCGGTTTATGCGGATGACATTCAACAAAACTCCAAGCTCCAGTGCCAGCGACGTGACAAAAGTAATACCAATCAAACTTTTTCAATAAAAACTTGAGAATCCCAAGTAAAATTATTGCTCGGGTTCCTCTGTAATACTAGCTGTTCGCACCATTCATGACGAGTTTTTGTAAGGAATTAAGTAGCAAAATGTTATATTCTTATAGAAAATTGGGCAGATATTGTTCTGCAACGTTACTTGTGTCTTATAGGGTTTGTTTTCCACATCAGATACTCCTGACCTTAAATTTTCATGCACGTAAGCTGTGTTTTTGTGTATAAAGATAAGCTTGAGAGGTAATAGAATAAAATCATGGTAAAAATTAAACCTAGTTCAAAAAAGTTAAATGAAAATGATAAAATCTCTCATGTTGTGTTGTATGTTATAAAAATGTAGTTGTGTAATTTTTGCTTAAATTAAAATAAGACTACATATATGGGAAGCACTAGGTTTCAAATGGATTTTGTTCAAATATAAAACGAATATTCGTACATACATTATAATAAGTAATGACCTTAATAATAAAATCGTAATTGACAAATTTATTCCATCCACTTAAAATGTATGAGCGTTGTTATTTGGAAAATTGGTGTTACAAATACGCCGAAATGCCTTTTGCAATTTCTAAAATGTCCAATTTAGTATTCCCTCTCATTTCAATAACATTCCTCCCCTTGTCTTTTACCATTACCTTTTTTATTACAAAGCTCTCAGGGTAATTTAATAAGTACTCGTATAACGTGTAACTTCTTACTAATTACTTAACACGAATAATCTGTATCTATAATACCTACCTACTTTAATTCTTATTTCCTTTTTAATTAACATTAATTAACGTTAATCGATGTCTCCTCTGTGGTTTAATAAGATTCAGTATTAATAAACAGTTTGCTCAAAAACTCTAATCTTCTCTTCGAGTTTAAGTTAATCCTAGGATTAGCTACTTTGAGTGTAAATTCAGACTTTTCCTGTAATAAGATATTTTTAAAAAGAAGTATTTTTAATAAGAAGAAGTATTTTAGAAACAATTTTTGTGCGTCAATTAATGTAATAATGTAATAATGTAATAATTATAATAATAATGTAATAATTAATGTAATAATTGTCGCGAAATAAATGAGATTTGTTTTTAGGAAAACTATTTATTATAGAAATTAAAACGAAACGAATTATCATCTTGGCACACTGTAAATCATTTTCACATAAAAAATAACGACGTAATAAAACATCTTTAAGACCGTCCAAACGAAGACATTAAAAAGTAGTCAGCTAATTACTGCTGCCGTAAAATAAAATAACCATCAGTAGTTATTTTTATTAACACCGCAGCCTTACCTTCATTGTTACGAAGTTTAATTAAAAACTTCCAACACTATGCAGCATTTTAAACTGAGTTTAAATTAAAAAATAAAAACACTTCGTAACTTATACGTTTATTTGCTTGATAAAGAAATAGTTATTCAAAGTGGACTGGGAGAAATTAAACATCTAATAGTTGAGGGAAAATTAACCGAACTTAGAAAACTAATTTTCTTTAGTTTTTGCTAACAATGCTTGCTTTAGATCAACTCATCTTTACACAGAAGTAAAAAAAAATCGATTCATTGTATTACCTACGTCGCTACGAATATCATAAGTACTATTTTTTCTTAGCATATTGTGTATGCCAATAATTAAACTGTAATGAGGCCAACTTTACATAACATTATTAAATATCTTATGTTTTGTCTCTATACATGTATGTCACGCAGAAACTATTGAACTAATTTAGATGAAAAAGTGCCTCTTAGGAGTCCAGTGATATTGACACACGCGTAAACTAAGTAGGAAGAATAAGTTTAAAAGAACTCCTTTCTTACTTTGAAACAATTGGAGTGGTATAAATTGATGGGGATTGACAATAACGTAATACCCTTAAAGGGTACATTTTTGTAGCAAGTCTGTTTTATATTCACCCGGCAACACCGAAACTTTGACTAACTTTAAGAAGGACAGATTTATACGTCCTTTGTGATCACAGTTCCCTTTATAACAACTACGAGTAAGGAAGTAGGTATTCTAATAACGAACACTGCTTGCCAAGAATACTGAATGTTATAGGAATATGTACTGAATACTAAATTTTTATCGTGAACACAAAATATATCTTACCTTAACTAAATTTAATACTGATTTGAATATAATTGAATTTTTAGAATATGTGTGCATATACAACCCACACTTGGATTTCAAATCTTTAATTTACACGAAATATATACTTTAAATAACTTCACTTTTATTAGAAAGATATTTTATTTCTCTTTGACATTAACCGTAAAGGCCTTAGGTAATTATTAACATGAATTCTGGTTTTTAAAACACATTTCATGCCACTGGGTGGCGTTGCTAGCTTGTCAGATACAATTTCTTTTATCTCTGGGAATGAAGTGAATTCATTAGTCTTTTTCAATATGAAAAATATTATAAAACCGGGCTGTCGCGGCGTGTTCTGAATACAACGAAATAAGTTTAGAATTGAATGAAAGTAATTTAATACTGGGATCTGCTTTGAATATTTATAACAGAAATATATCGTAAACTAATTGAGTTTTCCTTTTCAATGTCGAAACAGATTGGATAGATAATTTAAATTACATAATAAATTATCTTTTACAAAAAAAGTAAAGTATGTGTTATTTAGTAAAATAATGGTCAAGTGCGACTCGGATTTGCAAACAAATGGTTACACAGCAATATGAAATATACTCTGAAAAAAGGAATGTTTGTATCTTAATTCTGCTGAAATACACGAATAGTCTGAAATTAAAATCTAACTAGTTAATTTTAGGTTTAAATTATCAAGGCAAATAGCAGCTTACACCCTGGTTAGTTTGTGTTTATTAACACTGTCTTAAAAGAGATCGATTAAAGTTATTCAATTCTTATTTATAAGGGAGCTATTTGATTATAAGTCCTCTTTTTCTGAGTATGAGAAATATAGGAACTTAATTGGTATAATACTTTCAGTATTTCTAAGAGATTTTTCCTGGTCTCCAAAATTCTGTTATTTTCTTTCATAAACAAACTTGATTGCGAATTCTGGGCACGTACTAATTCAGGCTCAGCAGACTGTTATTATTTTGAAACCGACGTGGCCCGTATAGTACCTAATAGTAAAAAATAATAATATGAGTTACAGATGACAGCATTACAGAGCCAATAATGTTTCTGATTGAATTTAGGATTCTAAGTGTACGAGACTCACTCGTTTCTTGTGATTATCTTTTATTTTGTAATAAATAAGAATATACAGTGAATTCATTATCAATAGAACGACAGATTGATAATCGGTGATTCAAACCGTTCGTGTATTCAAACATTTTTATATACGACTCTGTAAGGGCTTAGTCCATAATTAATTAATTAATAGTCATTTTAAAGGGGGCGATAACTAACGATATTTATGGTTACCGGGGTGCGGTTAAGAACCTCGAACAAATTAGAAGTGACGGCGCAATGGCTAATTTATCAACAAAAAGAATGAGATTCATATATAAAACATTAAGTATATCTAAGTTCAAGTAATTTCAGGAGAGGATAGAAAATAAATGATTTGCTTAATAACCGCCGAAATAAGTCTGAGAATAGCAGGTTTAAAGTGTTCTTTTCCGCGCTGTTTTCAAGTGGATTGTTTAAAAGGGTAACTGGCTAGAAGAGTCGAGTTGGGGGCAAGGTTTAACAACTGTTATAGTTAGTACCTTACTATGCTACGAATGCTTGAAGGTTGTTTAAAGAAACAATTGTACACTGTAAACGGTTAAAACGGTATATCTAATAATGTTCGGACGATAAATAACACGCTAATTTATTACTACGCCCATCACAGATTATCTTCTCGTAATCTTAAAGGTTTTCTAAGCTTTGAAGATAAAAGTTTTAGGTACTTCTTCAGATCAAATTCTATGTCTCATCTATTTATATATCTACTATATCCTGCTCGTACTTCACAAAGACCCTATTCCCAAAGCATTGTTAGCACTAACAGCGCGTTTCCTGCTACAAAGCCTTTGTTATTGTAGTTTTTCTACCCTTCAAACGATTCTGAAACGTTCAAATTGTATCCTCGCGTTGTAAGAGAAACGAGCTCTTCAATTTAAACTCTGCCAAGTGATTGAAGTCAAACATTGCAGACTCTAAGCACGTACAAAATCAATACTGTTCAGATACAGGACGCTTCGTCAACGCGCACAATAATTCCTCATTTCCATGTTTATTACATAATTTAGATCTGTGAAATAGAGTTTCTAAATAAATGACGGTTGTTAGCTGTTACTTTATCCCGTAATTACGCCCCCGTTCCGTATTGTAGGGGTTTAGTTTTCTGTTACTAATACCTTGTTACCAGCGTTGCAAGTTAAGTTCATTTAAAAGAAAATTAATTCGTATTTAAAAGTTAATTCGTAGCTATATAATGCAATTTTTTTTACCCTTAAATATTAGACAGAAAATTTATTTGGACAGACCAAGTGTTCTTTCTTAATGCTCTTTTAATTTGAAATTAAAACCCAAGTTTCTTTCATTATTTAAATAGGTACCTAAGTGAGTTTCTTCAGATACTCTATGATTGAGCTTAAATTCTCAAGTCGTTGATGAAGGTATCACACAAACTTCACCAGAATGTTCATCAGTCTGATGAATGCTAAGTTTACCCTATTTTATCTATATCAAAAACGTTTGGTTGCTTACTATAGATTATTGGAAAAACGTCAGTGGTCATACTCGTACGTTAGCTAAGTGTTCTTTTAATTTGAACCCAGCCCAAGTTTCTTAATTATTTCAGTAAATGAGTTTCATTTTTTATCAGATATTCTATGATTAAACTTAAATAAGGGAAAGTCGTTGACATTAAAAGGTTTTACACTAACTACATTAGGTATAAATCCTGATAAAAAAGTACGTGATGCTTCCGTTTTATTATTAAACCATTAAAAAAACCCTTTAATAAAAGAAAATACTTCAACGTGTCGTAAAACAAATAGACCTGCTTGACAACAGTTTAAGTATAATACTTGGTATTCACAGCTCACAAAGAATAACTCCTTTATTTCCATCTTTATTACAAAAGTTTTCCTTCAAGGCTCTACGGCCACCCTTCTTAGAAATCACCGAAAGGCTTTGCCTTTTGAAGTTATTGTATTCGTATAATATAAATTGGGTAGTTGTACATTATTGGTTCGGCGACCTCCGTAGAAATTATTAAAATAATTATTTCGTGGGACCTAAAACATCTAAATTATTTACATACGAGTACGTTCTGTCTTCGTATGGAAAATTGCGACTCATTTAGGGCACGTGTGTTCAATGAACATATTTATTTATTACCGAGATAAATTAAACTCAATTATTTAAGTAAACAGCTTATTATAAATAAACTAGTCCCAACTTTTCGGTACAGACTTTGTAAGAAAAATGTGTAGGTGTGTACTTAAAATTAATGACTTCGCAGTATGACTCACTTCACTAGAATATTATATTTTGTAAAACACCGGACGCACGGACAAAATGCGGACACGACACATACCTGAAAAAAACATTATAAATATTAAAATTCGGCGGAAACATTGCCTTGTAATGTTAATTATTCAAATCACTAATGTGCGTACTTGTAGTCGCTATGTTACGACAACAGCTCTATATTTTATTTTCAAGCTTTTATAAAACGTGTTCCTAAATTGTTTAATTCCTGAATCTCCTTTATGCATCGAACAGATCGGGGGCTTCGAGGGGGTTTGGGGGTTTAAGTGGGTAAAATTATCACATACCTGATCTCGGTATTGCCTTTGTAAAAAGGTATACATAATGTGTTTTTTTTTGTTTTAATATTTAAATATAGAACGAAACTAAATCCAAAAGCTATGATGTATTTTATCACATGATGTAGGTATGTCTTTGATTTCTTACCGTATATAAATTATAGTTTTCGCTGTTGACGAAGTTAGGTATATAAGTAAACAAACTATCGAAATAGGTACACAATTTATCTCATATGTACCCCTACCCGTATGTACCCGTTCGTATACTTACGTATTTCAATAATATTTTGAACAAGCACTCCAGTTATTAAATTCAATAACCATTTTTGTTATTCTATTCTATAACGTTGCAATCCTCGTTTATTCTATAGTTATCTTTCATAACATTTGCTCTTTAAAATGATTCCAGAATTCAATTCCAATTTCTAGTTCCATTTATTTTCTGCAAAGCCCGCTGCTCATGGAGCAAGAACAACAGTCAGTCGAGAACAAGAATCTCTCACTCGGAAACCGTTTTGAGAGCTTACTGCATTTTACATGACTTCCGTACATAGCTGCGTTAGTATTATTGCAGAAATTGCAGGTACATTTCTGTATCGTAGGATAGATTCCTGACACATTTAAGTAATTACCTAATTAGGTGTTGTGAATTTCAAATAATTTACTTATATTTCACACTGTAGGTCTAAGCCAGGGGTAGATATAATCAAAATAAAGTGTATTTTAATTAAAGAGAAACTTCTGTTATTTTGTATTAACGTGATTTCTGAGCTCAACAGACCATAATTTGGCTTGTGTGAGCCACTGGTTAGTGGACCAACCACGGTTGGAAAACATTAGTCTAAGCTATACTTACTGACTAATTCAAACCCAAATTTATATCCAATAACTGTTCTAAATTACTTCCTGCCAATTCTGGATGTTAAGTTGTTCCCAATCTTTAATGGCTAGCGTACTTCAATGGTACTTGACACGCTCCAAGGGTCATCTCCCATCAGGTGTCCCCAAATACGTTCGTTTCATAGGTCGATCGTCCCACATCCTTTCCACATGGCCGACCTTGCGACACCTATGGGATTTGACCTCATTTTATATTTGATATTCTCTTTGGCAGATATTTGGTTTTAGAATTGTGTTTTTTTGTAAGAATAATTAATGTTAGAAGACTAAAAACAGCTAGAGAGAAAAAACTTCAATATGTGCATTTTTTACATTGAGGCTCTATAAATTCTTGACGACCCGTATGGCGCAATGGTTACCTCGCCGGATTGCCGTTCAAAGTGTCCTGGGTTCGGAATCGAAATTTAAATTACTGTTTTTGGTCTGGGTGTATGGGTGTTTCTGTGTTGTCCATGGTACCACAGGGAATTCTAATATGGGACTATGAGTGTATAGCGTTATTTATTTAGTTCTAAAAAAGTTTTGAATCCAATAGGTAACGTTGTCTGTAGGTACACTGTTACAGTTCTAGTACTGTTTACGAGTGTTTATAAAAAACCTTCAAAGTGTTGTTAGAATTCATTCTTGATAGCTTTCTCTTCATTAACTTGCAAAGAAACCTAGCAAAGAAAAATATAAACTTTTTATAAGTTACCGCAGTTTTAAACTGCGTTAAATTAAACTGGTAGTAATGTTGAGAACTTTGAAAAACTAAACGAGTTTCTAAGATAGTTTTTCCGAGGCATCTTTTATGGAATTTTACTGCGCAGTTAGATATTAAAGAAGTTTTACGAAGAAAACATCTTTTAATATTAGATCATTTGAAGCAATAAATGTTATAGATCATGTATATTTCGATATTTGTTTATTTAATTTAATCCGTATTCCTAGAAGTACACAACGTTACACAGAATTTTCCACATATAAGTGTACTATGTGTCCCCAACCTTTACTAAGAATTGTAAATAATAAATCTTGTTAAGAAGTAAGACGAATAAGTGTATAATTCCTTATCAGAACTCTTAATATTCTGCGGATTAACTTTTAGACCATCATTATAAGAAAGAAGTAAGTTTAGTCTACGTCAGGTCCATAAAGTATAAAATAAATTCTACGTTATAGTATTAAAAAGGCTAGCTTTTTAGAATATTTTTTATTCCATATCTTTATTCAGTAGACTAATATTTGTAATTGGCGCAAAGGGTAAGTTTTGGAGCAAAAAAAAACATTGTAGAGGATCCCAAAGGTTGAATACACATTGTGTTGAGACCCCTTTACAAACTGTCTGGTGACAGCGCGCAAGGGGCCAGGGATAATTTAATACACGAACCCTTTCGACATGCCCAACAGGACCTCTGAAAAATGAGTAAAAGGGCTTTCGGCAAATTTGCCTACGAACGTACAAATGGTTCTAACGAATATGTAGATATACCTACATATATGTCATACACGTGATGATACAAAAAGTATGAGAATTTTTGCAATGATTTTTGTAATACTCCTGTATCGTTTTTGTAAAGCTTAAGTCTGCTTGTCAATTCTGTTACCTTGCAAACGTAAGCTGTGTCTTGATCAAACTAAAATTGCCAATTTGTGACGAACACGTGCTGACATTGAAAATGGTAATTGTGATTCAGTGGAGATTTAGATTTACAGAAGCTTTAAAAGTTAAAAAAAATCAGTTTAATAGAGTACAACTTTACGCAGGTGTTACGGATTTGTTTTATTTTCTTGTTTAATTTTTATTTAGGCTCATTAGTTCTCTAAGGAGATGAACGAGTACATTTTCATGCATTTTCTTTATCGTGTTTAAACTTCAAATTATAACTACGAATCTTTTAAGTACTTCATTAAAAATACTAATTTAAATAACAGGCATAAAAAGAACCCACGTTTCATATATTCGTCTTAGTAATAAAGCAAAAATAGATAACAATCACAAAACGAGTTAGTTCGAAAAATAAAACGTGACATTATGAAGCGAGTTTAAATTATTTCATCCATAATTCATGCAGTGCACTAGTAAAGGCAGCCTGAGGGTGAATTCGTGACAGATTTCAAATTGGGGAAGTTTCAATACACACGGGGTGGCTGACTGAACATTTATGAATGGCTCCTATTACTTTGATTAATGTTTTACCTTGTTTCAAATGAACCTTATGTCGTGTCCATAAGCTCGAATTTTAGTTAAGTTTATACGTACAATTTTTGAGTGCTGATAAGTAAAATGTTTGCAGTAAAAATAGAATTGTTTAGCTTACATAATATGCTACTCTCCAGAAATGGCTATTCAGTGTATGTGTCACAGTTCAAAGTATCGTGTGTGTGTGTGAGAATTTATAAGAAGGTGCTATTATTTCGAACCATAAAATCATTATGCTATACCCTCATTGTTTATGGCCTATAACTGATTTTAGTAGGGTTACTAATAACCAATCCAAGTAACAAGTAAGTTATTTACGACACAACCTCAACAAAGAGCAAACACAGACCAAAATATATATAGACACAGTCTTCGGAACAAAGAAGCGTAGTAGGTAGGGAAAAACATAACATTAATAAGAAATAATAACATTTCTCGACAGACCGTGTTTGGTTACATAATGTCAAATCGTAAAAAATTGTCCTTTACCACACTTTTTTGTTCTGAACACTGAGTTCATTATATTTTTTAGCCTGAGAGAACAAAGGTTAACACAAAGCAAACATTCAATAACTGGACAAACAATACCATGTATGTATATTTGTCTCTACAAATTAAAAGTTAAAAAAATACCGAGACAAAAAAATCTGCGTATTGGTAAAAATTCCACGAAAACCCCCCGAATGATTTATCTGATTGATTGCGGCGCGGCGGTTTGATTGATTATTCATGCATGTTGTGTACGAGTACACAAAAGTACACAAAAATATCAAATGGATAATCACGTCACGTCGACTGTATGCCTGTAGGATTCGAGTTGAAAACAAATCGAATGAGGCATTCGGTTCGCTGGCATGCGGAATTGGCAGTTGGTAAATTAACTTCAAGCTTGCCTCGATGTTGCTGACAGGATATGTTTAAACTCAAAATAAGTTATTTCTTTAGGTAATGCTACACTAATGTTAAAAATAATAACGGATTGAAGACTGCAAAGGATTTCTACGTGAAACTGCTGGCGTCTATTCATTGCTTGGTCCCTATAGATAGAGCTACACGGACTGCGCGGAAAAAATCGTAGTCTTGTCGTGACTAAGTCGTTACTCTGAGCAATCGTTATAAAATCGCTAAACTATTGACAGGTTCTATATTAAGACATCATAGGATATACATACATCAGCAATTCGATATTTAAATGCGTCAAATGGATGCTGTAAATTGTAGAAATAGCATATCATAGCCTAGTTCGATTCCTATAAAGAGCAATATGATTGTTTGAAGAAGAAACTTCCATCCCAAATGAGTAGTCCCCATCTTAAGATATATATGTTGCAAACAACAAAGTATGACACTTAGCAAATTACGACGCTCCCTCATACCTCATAATTATGCGGAATAACACCTTTCAACCAACTTTGAGTTACGGCTAGGATAATTTACTGAAACTACTTGCAAATGAAGGGTTTCATCTAAGTCCTATGATAATAATTATGTAGACTATGTTACTCTTAATTTACTGACCTATTAGAATTTTTTGATACACTAGTTTGTAAGTGATATCTAAGCCGCTATATACAAAAATATCACAAAAGGTTAAAGAGAAGTTGACTACATTCAACCAATAGATTGTATTTCATATTTATCACTAAGTTTCCAATGTCTTCCAAGATCCAAAACTAACGACTCGATTTCCTGATAGAAAATACTACTTATACTTTTCGACGAAATTAATAGTACTTACCGTTTTCTCAAACCAGATTGCAATTATAGAAAAAAAAACGTATATTATACTCGTAGTATACGAGTAGGATTGCAGATATCAGGTAAAGGTCTACAACAGATGTGCCGGCAATACGTAAATTCGTATCGACCGTATACTCGTTTATTGAGAAATGGAAATGCCCTTGGCCTAATGGCCCAGACCCCAGCCGAGGGTTGAAACCAGGGCCCATACTCTGTTAATCTACAAATGCTTCAATCTCGGCAGAATAATTTGGAATCATTTGAATTGTTGATAAGCTTTTGGAGAATGGATAGTTTGGCACTATGATAAATCGATTTACAAAACGGTTTTACTAAAGAAATTCTTAATTAGTTATCAGAATCTAGATTCTAAAACCCTAGATTCAATGTTACCAACTGATACCACTACATCATTATTAATTAACACGAAATTTAATTGCTTCTAAGATACGCCTTTGATACAGTAATTAAGATGGGTAAGCTTGGTTGAAAATTCAAAGACTTTCAATTTTAAGGAAGTTTAACCGAAACCGTTTAATTTTGATCGTAATCATCACCGTTTTATTCATACAAATATTATAAATTCTAAAGTAACTTGTCAGTCTCTCTGTTTGTTACATCTTCATACCTGAAATACTGGACCGATTTAGTTAAAAATCCGCAAACATAGCTCTAATCTACGCATAACATAGTTCTAATCTACGGGAAAAACATAGGATATATCTTTTCCCTATTGTACGATCTTTTTGGATAAATAATGGCAAGCAATACGACGTTTAGTTTTGACATAACTTTCTCTCAAATCCTACAAAAGGTTGTACGAGTAACCATTACGATCTTTCAATTGTACATTCCACTAAATAGATATACCTATCTTTTATATTGTCTGTGGATGAAGCGTTGAATACTTATACAGATCCAATACCAAGCTTAAATTTGATTGCGTTATAACATAAACTGAGTTCATCCCCGTTGACTACGCGGTGAGAACTCTCTGAAACTCGATGATATTAACTCTCCAACTAGTTTATTAAACTTATACAGTTTGTAGAACCTCTCAAAGTAATCGGTTCTATTTTGTGAGGAGTTCGTATTTAGTTCGCATTTTCAAATTAAATTATACCGATGAATTATGAATGTGGGATGCTATAGTTAGTCAGATCGTGGGAAGTCGGTGGATAACTTTGAAAGCGAACCTTGTGTTCTATCTATCTTTGTCTGAAGTCTAAAAGATATTAAATATTTGACTAAGTAGCAGCTTGTTGTCTAAAACTATGATAAGAGAAAATCCACCATTTTACCACCACGTCAAAAACAGTATCTTTACTACTAAGATAATGAAAAAGCGAAACATAACAAAAGATATATGAGTCGTAATATTGACGTAGTTACTAACACAATATTTCCGCTACTAGAATATCACTAGGATGCCAATACTAGCACTTATTTCGAAGAAACTTCGAAGCCGAAGTTAAACGTAATTCAGCAGACGTGTCGAACTTCTAGCGGGTAACTCTAACTTGTAGTGTAATGAATACTTTAGCACTCTGCTCGAGAGAACTTCGTAACCTAATATGCTGTGGAAAGCGTTGAGACGTCGATTCCTTCGAATAAAGATCTCACATGAAGAAAACTTTAATACTAAGATATAACTTTTAGCAGTCAATATAAGCTAAAAATAGCATGACAGCAATTGAAACGTCGCAAGTAGTAGTTAGTTAATAAGCTGACTTGTCAATTTGGAATCATGTGAAGATGTTGTCTTAGTAAATTTAGTACTACCTAAGTGTAGGTATAGAAGCTGTAGGGTAATATCGTTATAAGTAATACATTCTGTTATCTATTTTAGAATGGCTAAATCTAGCTTTAAATTCGTCTCAGCGTAAAATGTCTCAAACCCTAAATGCCTCATATGGCTGAACTTTCTGTAGGTAATAGTTATAACTAACAAAAGAAATAAAGGTCTACAATTCCTCGGGATTCAAATCCCTCAATCGTGAGATTAACTTTAAAAGTCAGTGACTATCACTGCTCATAGTAACATATAAAATGACCTGTATCCACATGTTAACGTTATTAAACTAGTTGAACCGTGAACGAGCACAGGCGTAAACTAATCGATAACGGTTGACTGAGTTATTAACGAGCAGAATACGTGAAACAACGCTTTTAAATGTTAAAAAGTCGAAGCATTTATACACTCATTTCATTGAAAATAAATAAACAAAACGGACGACCGAATGAATAAGTGTTTGTCTTTTATCAAGCCGATGATATAACAGGTTTTGTCTATCGAGACTTGAGGAAGTTTTATTGTAACATGTTTGTTTATTTTTTAATTTCATTTTGTGTTATTTAGGTTATTTTAAATTTTGACGTTCGTTAAGTGAGCTATTAGTTCCTAGGACGAAAGAAATGATTTGAATTGAATGATTTATAAACTAGTGTATCGAATAGGAATGAAGTACGAACAATACATTTATTATATCAAGGAAGTCATAACGTAGTCTATAAAAACGGTATGTTTCTCTAACAGACATTAGATATTGAATTATTTTTGCTACAAGTACAGTGTAAGGTAAGAACGAACCACCAACCAATCACACTGATTGAGCATGAATAATAATTTCCATACACATGAATAATTCAACAACCAAACTTTGGAGCAAATACTCTTGCGCCTGCGTTAAGCCAATTTCTGTCTTGTGCTGATGCTATCAACATATTTGATTTATACCTCCAAATACCTAGAAATTGACAGATTGAAAAGCAAGTGAAGCGAGTGAAAAAATGTGAATGACAACGTCAACTGTCTGTCATTAGGATCTTCCTTGTGACATGTGAAAATAATTGTGTATCCAAAATGTGTGGTGGTATCAGTTTTAGTTCCTTTCTTAGAATAATGACACAGTTCCTTTCTTAAATTATAACCCACGTAAGTACATCCAAAAAAAATTGGGTATAGTTGTGTAATGGACACGTCTGTGTGTTGTACGTGAATACGTTTATAGGTTTTTTTTTTAATAACATATTCTTCTTCGTGTATTTATGTCGTAAAATAACCTTAAAATGTCGGCACTTGCCCCTCCACCTCAAGCGATTTTTCAGTTTTCGCTTATTGTAATAAATTCTTTAATCCTTTAGTAATCTCGTGCTATAATTAAATTTTGGACGGAGACAATAGATTCGAAATTACAATGCCAAACTGTGTTCTCCAATTTTGTATTAGATTTTTAGAATTGCCCTCGTATGACACCAAATTTAAAGACGTTATTCACGTCAAAAAGTTTTCCGTAGTAAGGAAAGTTCATCCTGAAAATGTTTTTCGCAGTAGGTACTTCTACTTCAAAATCACATAAATACATATATTATAGTCATTTTATTACAGTATTCTTGATCTACTGATAGTTATCAAGATATTATTGTATTTTTGTCTTTCGTTGCGAACGGAAATACGAGTATGTCATAACTTATAACAGCGACGAACCATCAATAACTAAGTATGTTCCGATATTGGAACACATTAAACATTCAGTTCATCCGGTACACGTAAAAATGTCGCTGTTTCTGGAAAATAACAAACAATATCATAAAATAAATTGACGTAACTTGTATGTATATGTGATATATTATTTAAGTCTCGTGGGAGATTTAAAGGCACTCGCTAACTCATTCCTGTTTCCCGAAACTTCGGGACACAGTTATTACTTTTCAGCTGATAGTAAATACGAAAGAGTATTATCCTATATTTTTGTGAATGTATCATTTTCACATTAAAATGACTGAATCAACTTTGATGATAATTATCGTAGAAATAGATTAGACTGAGGAGATGGAACTACGCTACATTTTGTTGCGAAAATAAATCTTGAATGAAGGATTTGCAATAGGGATGTATTTTACAATGGGAAAATCATAATTTTTTAAACTAGGAATAATAACTTTCATAAGCAAAGCTGCGGGTTGCTGCTAGTAAATTATAAAGCGTACTGTATCAAAATACGAATTCTGTATACGATCCTATTACAGTAAGTATAAATTTAACTGTATTGATTGGGCAAGCTATTCCTATATTAACCTCATGAAATATTCAAAGCGTAGGTACTGGGCGGAGTATAAATAGTACGTTTTTTAATGTGTCTTATCGACCGGGCCACTCGTACCTGAACCTAAACGTTGCTGTTTTATTATTAAAGTACCTAACGATCTAGTACTAAAAAACCAGTAATTTTGTACCCAAAGTTCGTTGGAAACGATCACTAACCGTTTGCGTTAAACCATTATTGATAGGTATAGGAGTTTGAACTTTTAATATTATGGTCATTGAACATTTTAACCATAAATACGATAAAATAGGGTATTATGAAGTAACGCAATAATAATTTATTGTTAAGTACCCATTTATTCATTCCATGTCGACGTATTTTATCACCGTTGACTTCAATAGTACCTACTGTTACTACGCTACAGGAATACATTGCAAATTCAGTGTCCTTAAACAAATGAAGATTTATCGTTTGTTCCCGACGATACTGCGAATATTTTACGCGATATTCCAACATATTCTAGGCGCAACTATGATGGATAGGACGACATTTTTCCTCTTTAAAAGTGAACAAGGCGTGATGGGAAATAGACGTAGTTTTTCTATGTTAAAGGTAATAGCAATATTGGAGTGTTTTTGTAAAGACAAATGACTTTCCATGCCCAAGGGTGGAGACAAAGAAATTTCATCCGCGGCTGGGAATAAAACTTTGAAAATTGTCGCTCCGTATTTTAAAGTAAGTTTAGATTGGGAGTAGTTAGGTTAGTAGTAAGTCAGAGAAAAGATTGATTTTATAAGTTATTAGAGTAGAAGAAATTGTAAACTGTGGTTTACTCGTAGATATCAATAAGAGGATAACAATCGGAAACTGATGGTGTAAGATGACCCGTACTATTTACCTAAGTCAAAAGCTACATGTTCAAAGCACTCTTGATATAGGTACCTAGAACTAAGTTCGTTAGGACCTAAATCAACGGACTGTTTCTACTTGAGGCTATAAATCCTGCAGAATCAAACGTAAAAAGTTTTGATTGAAGAGGTCTTAAACTGCCAGCTAACTGGTTCGTAAGCTGGTTACTATATCAAAATCTGTATTTATAACTATGAGAGTGTGTATATTAGTTGTATGTTCTGTTTTCACATCGAAAATGCTAAACTAATTTTCATCAATTTTAGCACAGAAATAAATTAGACGTAGGAAACATAGGCTAGTTTTCGATGCGAAAATAAGTCTTGAAGGACTTGAAATAGGGGATGTAATTTTGTGTGAAAAAACAATTAATGTTTTAAGTTAGGGATACAAAAATAACTTTCACAAGCAAAGCTGCGGGTAACAGCTAGTATTCCAAAGCTACCTAAGCTAAGCTAATAGCACCAAGTAATTGGTTGCACGTCTTTGATTTCCATAGAGTTACACGAAAAACCTTCTAGATGAAAGTACGAGAGGCAGGATTACCGACAGGAAAATGGCAGGAGGCGACATTTCATCATTTTCCATTAGCCTGAGAGGTTTTCTATCACGAAAGAGGTTTGTTTGCTTTAGAAATACCATCTGGTTCGAGTAAGAGCAAGTTTACTATCGAGATCCGGCGATCGACCAAATGACTGGTAGTGTTGTATGTCATCTTTAAAGTGCTTGCTTTTATTTGCATACTTTATTGCTTCCTAAGTTTTGCTTGTCTTCGTCTGCGTTGATATTTTACTCTACGTAGACAATACTGTAAGTTTTACGCTATGTTTAACTGACTACTTAGTTATTTATCCCTACTTAATATTATAAATGCGAAAGTAACTCTGTCTGTTTGTCTGTCTGCTACGCTTTCACATCTAAACCACCGAACCGATTTTGATGAAACTCGGTATGAAGATAGAACTGAACTTGGGAAAGGACATAGAATACTTTTTATCGCGAAAAAGTCGCGCGATATAACCGAATTCCACGCGGGCGATGCCTTGGGCGGAAAACTAGTTTTTTAATAACTGGTCTTATATTAAAATGGCTCATTTACGAAAACCGTTAACAACGCACTACTGAGTACGTGTCTTCGACAAGCTGAGAAAGAGAGGAAACCTAAAAAGCATACTCCGCCACGCTGCTCCACTGCATAAAATATTATTGACTCTAGCCAATAAATTCGTAGTGCTAACACGCCTAACACATGAAAATGACTTCTCATAGTCGCCTAATTTGCGAATTAAAATTTTCGTGTAAAAATGACTTGTCACACCAACAAAAGAAAAATGACCACAATTCCTCACCGGCTATTAATTTACATTAGAAAATATTACGTCGACCGACGCGGTGACCTCAATATGTCATAATTTAGATCGTGCTACCGTACTGCTGTTGCTAAAACTACAATTTAATACGAATTAATAGCTTTATTTATACGAAGCTAAGTATGAAGTTAGTCTAAATTCATCATGTCCGCCATCTTTGAGTGTCGAATCCAGGACCGATTTGGAATTCCGGCACGTTAATCATTGCGTCATAGAAGTTGTATATTGTATTAACCTCTTAATTCAAAATTTCCCTCCCTTAATCAAAAGTAATTATGTAAAAAAGCACAACTTACTTTAACAACCTTTTAATAAAAGTGTTACAAAAAGGTATAATGTGAGTAAGTGCTTGGATGCGACGAAACATAAGATCTCACCCATATAGGTTTAAAATCGATAGGTGTAAAAGGTACTCGTACCTTTATTGTAAGCTCTAACTTTTTGGTTAAGGCGCACCGCATATTGGGTACTATCGTGTTAGCAACAGTTTCACGGCCAGTAACTTGTAGAATGTAGAATAAGAGGTTGTTTAAATCGTTATTTTGTCTTGCCGCTTTAGTGACTAATTTGTCATTTTGGTAATGACGCTGCAAATGGTACAACTTAGTTTTTCTTTCTACATTCTAATATGATTGCCTTTCATAAAGCCGATGATATTACCAGGTATTATCTATTGAGAAATTAGAAATTACAATAGGATAAGATACTGACAAATTAATAACCAATCTTATTGTTATGATGTAAATGACATTTATTAAATTTTTTATGTAATTTAAATCGTTAAATATTTAACATTAATTAAGCGAGGTCCAAGAACAAAATAATGAATTTGAATTTGTATTTAGAATTTGAGATATTTTCTTAGACGCATTTACTATAACTTTTTCGCCAATGCTATCAGTTGCTAGTGATAGATGAATGTGCGGAGAACTTAACCCGTAAATATATGTCTTGTAATGAAGTTTGAAGGTAGAATGTTGTGCGGGTCTGCCGTAGGGTGGCGCTACGATCGATTATGTACACAAAGCCAAAGGGTTTGCTCCTTTCAAAGGTGAAGGTTATTTCAGTAACGGATACCAAATCAAGATCCAATTCTTTATTCATCTTCAAATATAAACTTATTTCAAACGCACGAAAGTTCTTTTTTGCTTGTCACGGTTTTGTAGCTTAAAGAACTTAGTACGGAATGCTTTTGAAACCTTACTCTCTCATTACTTTATGATTCGTTTGGGTCTCTTTGTGACAACTCTGTATTTAAAACAAATAAACAAGAAAAAAAACTAACTTTGTAGGTGTTGATCAATCATCAAAGTCGCTCAGTAGTTCATATTAATAGAATATACATATTTTATCCAGTATTTCAAATTACATACATACTTATGCTCGAAACCCAATACACTCTTTCTGGCGCAGTCGGCTAATAAGCTGCATTTTAAAAAATAAACAAAATTCTAAGCCACTCGAAAATATAGAATTGGATATGTGATTCGTTCAGTTTTTGTTATTAATTCAATTTGCGATTCATATTTGAAAAATGTAGTAACGAATCAATTTTCAATCACAAATCAAGAACATACTTGTAGCACTTTCGAGTGTGTGGTCATTATGAATAGTTGGAAAGCCTACATGACTACATCAAGGTCAATAACATATTTTATAATTGTATAATTTATTTTATTGTTACAGTATCATAAATAGATACTTCTGACTGTTATTATTTTACACTAACACTAAAAGACAGGGTGTAGTTTTGCAACATATTTTATCTCTTAGTTTTCTTCATTAGTCAGGTACTTCCGACAAATTTTTATGTGCCTTTATTTTTTTTTTTTGTTGCTTAACTACGCTATGACTGCATGTCAATAGCTAATAGTTTGACTGGTGCCTTGTAGTATCTCCGCCTAACCGGAATTTCTCTTAAATACGCCGCAAATGTTTATTAAAATCGGTTCAGCCTTTTAGGAGGAATTCAATAACAAACATACAAAACATACGTAAGTTTTTGATTTAAAAAGAAAATTAAAGTTTTGACTGATGGCTTTCATTTTTTCCGCCAATTAGTTCATGCGTTTTGAGTTTATTCGAGTAATTGGAATGAGTTGATATTCACTTCGATTCAAAATTCGATTTGACGCCGGTACGCGTTTATGTTCGGTTATTCCCATTCGTACACAACGCGATGTTTACTTGATTTAATTGGTTAGAACGCGTTTGCAGTATTATCTCATGGGATTTCCTCGTGCAAACTTTAGTAAATCTAATTAAAGATTAGGTATACAAATTATAAGAAAATATATACGTAGATATATTATACTTGTCTTGCGTGAACACACCAAAACAACCAGATTAACCCACTTTTTGGTTAGAGTATAAACAAGACGGCAAATAATTATGGTAAAAGACGATTAAGGACGCGTTAAATCTGCTACATATATGCCTTCTGTGGTTAAAGAAATGGCAAAGAAAAGTAATGGGTTAATCTAAGTACAAGTCAGAAAAATTGTGATATTTAAAAAAAACTAATAGTTATAGGTAGTTGTTACAAACTCCAATGATAGATATTTCCGTATATAACTTGAAAGCAAGAATAATTTCATCCGTCAGTCGAGATACCTAATCTTGCCGTTCCAGCCTCATTCAATGGGAGATTTTAATCCATAAATTATGCGGAAATTATGAGTCTTCCTGTTGCAGAAAGATGCTTAGTCATGGAGAAAATGACGAGCAACGCAAAATTATGCAAAAAAATATTCTCAATAATGAAATGCGATAATTTATTACAGAAAATGTTTTTAATAAAGCGGAACTGGTATTCGCTGATGATATTATTTATGGACCTTATGTCGTACATATAAGTTGATACTAATACTTCAGTACTTACGACATGTTAGGTTAAGTTAGTCTATAGTTTAGGTTGTCTTTATTGTTAATTTTTTTTGGCCACATATTGACTAGTTCGAACATCGTCATTATTATCACTTCACAAAAATCTGCAGTAGAGGTTTTCCCCCATCTCCTCTATTTCAGAATTAAAAATATGTCCATTAAGTATATCATTTGACGACCCGTATGGCGCATTGGTTACCATGCCTGACTCCTGTTCAAAGGGTCCTGGGTTCGATTCCCAGCGCGGCCGAAATTTAAATTTCTGTTCTCGGTCTAGGTGTATGTTTGAGTTTCTGTGTTGTCCATGGCACCCACGACACAGGGAATCCTACTGTGGGGCTATGAGTGTGTATTAGCATTTATTATTATTATTATCATTGATTACTACCTACATAAATAAATGTTTTACAAATTTTTATGAATTTTCTGTAGACAACTTTATTATCAAAAAATACAGACGAACAGCGAACTAGCTCCATTTAAAAGTCAAATTTTAATATATGCGGTCGTTCGTTCGCGGCTTTCCCAAGAACTTCTGTCAGACTATAAATTGCCAATTCCTCCTTCTATATCCCAGTTTTCAGCTGACAACTTGCTTTAAATCATGAAGAGAGACTTCATTTATAATTCATCGAATTAAGTGTTGTCTTGAAATATAACCTAATTAAAAGGTACTTTCAGTTTAACCTTGTACATAATAAATGTCCTGAGTAGGTACCTACTTACTATCATTGATAATTCTTCACAGCATCATTTACTTATCTATCTTTTACGAGCGATAGTATTATACAATACTAAGTACTTGCAACTGCATTTTTAAGTAGATACTTACATGTAATACGCTATCATAATTAACACAATAGAGAAATTTGCTTCTGTTTATCTATTAGGTAGGTACTATTTGAGAGATACAGTTGTGTGTAGATGTACATACATACAGGACAAAGACGGACAGATAGACAGCCAGCAGTCCTAATAAACGGTCCCATTAACACTTAAAGTTCGCAGCTCTAAAAATCTAAAACCGAACATTCTTGTAGAAAGTTGGATAAAATTGATGGAAACGTCGCTCCATCAGGATTACGCGGATTTATAGCTTCGAATAACGTGCCGTGGATTTTATCCAGATCCGGATTATGTGCCGGAAGCTTAATCCGAAGGTATAATTTAGCTTCATGTATATTTATTAATGATGTTTGTATATGGATCTAAAATCAATATATATAAACTGACTAAAGTACTACACAATACATCACACACTTGAAAATATAACAAAAAATTTTCATGTATACTGAGTTTTCTTCACGAAGTTTTCCTTCTCCGAAGCAAATATTCTCCATAAAATATATGGCATTATTTGTACGTGGATAGTATTGAGAAGCAGACTCTAAATTCATGGAATCCTATTACTCGTACAAAATAAAGGTGTTATTTCATACTTTTTCTTACCTAATATCTAAAACGCGAAATTTAAGGCTGGTTCGCGTAACATTTTCTCACCATTTTCCTGTAACCCTTATTTATTTTTTCTTCTCCGCAATGTAACGCAGCGATCGGAAAATTAATACAATACAACGTTATCTATGTTACAAATGAATAAGGAAAAATGTTTATTTGTACCTATTACGTTCCTGTTTTTACAAGAAAAATTTTTATATTAAAAATACGTATTGTATAACACAGAGATAAATATTGTACTTACCTATTACAATTGTAAAAGGGTTCAATAATAATAGTATTAACCGTCGGCCGAGCCAAGCTAAGTAGAACTACATAATATATCGTCTTTAATTTTTAGAAAAACACAAAATCTACTGTTAATCATATTATTTTGTTAGAGAGCAAATATCAAAAGTTTGTATATTTTATGTAATCCTACAATGGAGATAAATCCAATGATACCTCATATGTTAAAACTATCAAGCCGTTTAGCTTGTAAAGCGTGCCAAAGAATTAGTCGTACACACATACACTCAAACAATATTTCAGTACTTCTGGCCCAGTCAGTAGGGTAAAATAAAACTTTTTGCAATCGCTATAAGTCAATTTCGCGTCATAAAACGTTGGAAAACTAATTAAATGCGAGGGATCTTAGTCTTGCGATAGTCTTTATTTTGTCTCCTCCTGTCTGGTTTTACCAGTCTATTCCAATTTCCAGATAGTGGTTGACCAACCAACCCGGTTTCTTACTAACCAAAAGTAAGCCAGCTTAACCACGACTAAACCTGGCAAGCGTCTCTACGTAAACACGGAACAGCGTTTGTAATTTTCCTAATGACTTTCAGTACTATAAAAAAACTGTTACAATCAATAATCTTTAGTACTAAAGGGCTATTAACTTCGATCGCTGACATTAGAACCATCGATTTAACAATTACTGTGAACATTGCACTCAATAAACATGTTTGAACCAACCATTAGTAAAGTATATCGTTAATATTTAATGTTTTCCAACATGAATAAGTATTCCCATTTTATCGCGATATGAAAATCTTTATAGTCACACAAATATTTAGAGATTTATATCATCAGAAGATTATCATAATTATCTACATTTGTTATTCGTAATCCATAGGTCCTAATTGTGCAATTACCCTGCCGTATACCGAAAACATGAAAAAATAATATCGATTTGTTTTATATATGAACTTACACATACTTGTGTAACAACAGAAATGTAAGCTTATTAAGAAGTAAAACAAACCTGCTACGTAAATGAATGACGCACACGATGTAGCGCGGAATAATTTATTAGGCTGTCTAGTAAGGATATAACATAATTATCCTGTATACCTACATATTATATTACAAAATACCATTGCGTTACACCCTATCCCTATATCTTAAGTGTAATGGACAACTCATATCAAAAGACAATGTCTGTCCCGCCCCGGAATTGAACTTATGACCATAACCGACTGATTTAATTACTACGACCGTAGCTACAGCGCTACGCAAAATTATTTTGCTCTATAAAAGTAAATTCATCTATATATTTGAAGTTATTTCCGTAGATAGTAAAGTCAAAAATGTTTTCAAGACCTGAAATTACACACGTTTTAAACTACTAAATTGTTTCCGCCGTTTATATTCTACTAGCTGTTGCCCGCAGCTTCGCTTACGGAAATTATATTTTTCTAGTGGTAGGTAATAATCAATAGTGATTCGGTAGTAACAAAAACTATTCATTTGATAAAGAAAT
>LGAG01000205.1:215902-237342 GCA_001278395.1 Lerema accius
GGGCGCATAAAGCGGGCTTATAGCCTGCACCTTTTGCCCTCATAACAACTGCCGGGCGGGTGGCAGATACGGGAATTCGTTGTCCGACGCCATGGCCCAGGTTGAGAGCCGCGCCGTAGTCGAGCGCGCCTTTACCGTAGCGGGAAATTGATCGCCGACGGGCCACCCCGCTGCCCGCTCCAACCCTCTCCGTAATGAGAGGTGACGTTGCGAGGCCATTTCTGAAGCAGCCGCCGCCGGTTCAGTAGTTCTTGAGATTAGCGCGTTCAAACAAACTCTTCAGCGTTATATTATTAGTATACTGACGAAATTCTGAAAATCTTTAAATTCTTAAATCTCAGCTCCGATATTATTTAGGAAAAAAATGATGATAGATAATTTACATGTCACATAGTATAATGAAATGACATTAAAATTATTCGTGGCCGCTTAAAAAAAAAATTACACCACTGTTCCATACAAAGTTACCCAAACCCCCTTAGTTTAACAAAAAGGATCCAAGTGTTCTGATTCGTTTTTGTGATTTAACCAGAGTAAGTTTTAAGTATAAATTTAGTTTAACAAAAAGGATCCAAGCGTTCTGAATCGTTTTTGTGATTTAACTAGGGCATTATTTAAAGAAAAAATATAATTTATCAAAAACGATTCATGTGTTCTGAATCTTTTTAGTGATTTATCTTTTGTATTGATCTGAAGTAAAATAATTATAATTTAAAATGATCCACGTGCTTTGGATTCTTTTTAACATTTGAGTTTTAGGTCACTTTCTCAGAATGACCATTTTACAATATGAGCCAAGGAGATTGGGTCGTTTTTAAGAAATTAAAATAAGAGTTCGCCATACATGTGGGTTGGTACCCAGTGTCATTTTAACGTCAAAATATTCGTATTTTACTTGGATTGTTTTTGCTAATCGAAAATATAGACCTTGACGAGTAGTTTGGTATATTTAACTCATTTTCGGTCATATTGTGGGTTGGATCCTTTTTGCTTATCTACGTCCAATTCTGTGACAGAAGTTTTATTTGCAAATATAATAGCGTGGGGAATTACAGCACGACGCTTCCAGAGTCAGGGCTTTAAGTTTATTAAGTGCGAGCTGTTCGTAAAGAATTTAACTGGGGAGGTCGGGGTTAGAACAATATTACAATATTAAAGTAGCTCAGTTGTAAGCCATAACTTCTACTTAGCAAATGGGAGTCCCGGGTTCATCTTTCAGTGCCATTATCACGAATAGAGTTAATATCATTTCATAGAGTTAATCTTATATATAATAGGTGTAATCTTATGTAAAGGTGTGTTTAGTAAATAAATATGTTTTTCATATTTTACCCCGAATGAGTAAATAGCAGGCAACTTTTCGTTCATCTTTTTTGCTTTGTCAGTGACAAAACTCCTTTATAAATTCAGTTTATAAACGATTTATTTGTAATAGAAAACACCGGAATTACCTAATGCGCTTCTTTGTTGTATAAATAAATGCACAACGCTTGGGAATTACCTACTAGTAATAATTCTATTAAAAGAAACAAATTATTTCATTGCCAATTTGCACGCGATTATGAGTATTACCGTCCTTATCTACTGTATGTAATTAAGTCGAAGTTGGTTTGGCACGCGGATTTAATATTAACAAAGCCACTTCTGTTCGGTATTCCGAGCATTAGAGCAATTTGCAAATTGCATCGTGCATTTATTATGGCCCTACCTTTGAAACGCCTTTGATACAAAACTAATATTCAAATTTGAACTCTGAATACTTTAGTTAAAGTTACTAATGACTTTTACAGTTCTTTGTAAAGGGTAGCAATTTAGAAAATTGTTAAGTGTATCACTAAAGGTAGTTTCGCGATCGGTGACGAAATATTTTTATACACCTTTTTAATTCTATACTATGAGTTCAAATTCAAGTAAATCATCCCTTAATTCATGTAATTTTTGCACTTATACACCACCATAAATACATACAAGCATCTCACTGTAATTATTATGTTTATACGAATATTTTTAATTCAATTACACCACAGACCTTCCCAATATGACATACCTTAAAATTTTATTTAATACTTAGCACCTACTTAATTGTAAATCTACCTTCTTATTTCACATAAGTGGGTATGTCTATTAAAAAAATTGTAATTTCCGAAACATCGTCTCCAAAAGTATGTATTAATTTATAAGCAACATTATCTATTTAACTACCCTAGGGGATCAGCTGACAACTTAATACTCACGAGGACATATTTTGATCCGTACCCAAGCCCTATTAGATTGCTAGTTACAAAAAACAACTTTATTCAACAGCAATAAGGAAACAAACCCAATATCACATACTCCTAATTTATAAAGTTCCTAAAATGGACCCGGAAAAGGATAAAATGGGATAAAAACTATCGAAACCCAGTACGAGTCTTCCATACAATTGGCTTTTTGTAATAGTATTAGTTTCTTTGGTAAGAAACTTAGAATATTCATATATCTATCTACGTCAAAACTAATACAATCACAAGTTTTATGAACAGACAAATAGACATACAACAGAATCTGAAAATTGCTCTATTTTATGACAATGTATCTCGAATGAGTGTAAAATCTATCGTTATAGTGATGCTCGATTTTTGATCAAAGAAAGGATCCTCTAATTAAGTCTAGTTCCTTTTGTTGATTACCTATCCAAAAGATATCTTTTCGATGTAGTGCGATATTTTATAAACAAAATAGTTTAGTGCCTGATATTATTTTAGACGCAGAACTTAAGCGTTATCGTTTCATCATCACTAAATGGTCAGACATTAGCTTTATTTTGCTGTCGACAGTTGCGTTTAACTAACTTTTAACTAAATTAATTGCGGAAATACCCCACATGAGTAAGACTTCTCTGCTTTTGATTACTTTTGTACTTTTTTACTGAAAAAATCTACCCATCCATACCAACCAACCTATATCATAAAATTACTTCAGTAAGGGTCAGCGTTTTCAATATTTTGAACTTTGCCATATTTTTGGAATATCGGATATTTTACCCTAGTTTTTTTTTAATAATTATAGTCATTGTCACCCGAATAGGAGATAAATTTAATGTTAATTCACATGTTGAAAGTCAATTCGTTAGAGCGTTCCAAAGTAAATTGACATACGCAACACACATACGCTCAAAAAACATTTTCCTCGTTGTTGGGCAGTCGGGTAACAGTTTACGTACCTACATAGCAAGGACAATTATATATTAATAACTAAAGTACGTCCCAAGAGGTACAGTATTTACCATCCTTGACATTTAAGTAATTTTGACACACCTGTAGGTACGTTACTTTTCTTGTGTTTTTAAGTAAATTCAAATCATTTATTTTGTCATAGGAACTAATAGCTCACTTAACGAACGTCAAAATTTACTGTATAAACATAAAAGTAATTGAAAAGAAATATCACTTCGTTACAATAAAAGTTCCTAAAGTTTCGATAGATAATACCTATTATATAATCGGCTTTAAGAAAGACAAATACATTATATTTAAGCCTAAGTAAGCTAGTGTCGGCCAGGAGGAAAAAAGCCGGACAAAAAAACTCCCGGCACACTTTAAAAAAAATATTTTTTACAGAGTTATTGTACTGTACCCATATTGTTTGCGACACTATAATCTCACAAAGTGAAACTTCTCGTTATGACATTTAACGTCGTTTACGATGGACAAAAAGCTAGGTTAAAAGCTGTCAATTGTTATACTCGTACCTCAGACCAGAAAATGTGTAGACTGAATCTTCAGAGCAAAATAATAATTAAGTAATTTTTTTCTTTCTTTTGTACGATTTGACGTATGCCTGTCGAACGATATCCCAGGAAACGTTATCATTTGATAAGTACGTTATTTTTTTCTACTACGCTCATTTGTTCCGAAGTCTCAGTCTATAATATTTTTTCGTCTGTGACTTGTACCTACCTAACAAGACCAGTAATAGCAGTAATAGAAAAACGATAGTAATTTATTCTTTAAGTAGCCGATTTTATTATTAACAAATTCTAGTCAAGTTCGACAATATTCAATTTATTATTGTATCTATAACAATGTTTACTGACCAATATGTCCCAGTAACCGTTTTATATAATAACAGATAACACTATCACTTAATTCATCGTAAACATGATTTAATCCAAGTGTAATCCATCTTATCGACGGTATTAAATTGTTATTCATTTTGAATTAAAATGTTTATTTTTAACGAAATCACTTATTTGATAATGATATTACGGACATATTTCTAATAAAGGATGATTACATTATTAGTTTATAATATTGTTTATTATATCTAAATCTAATTAAAAGTATAAACAAGTCTAGAAAAGAAGAAGTCTAGAAGAAAATAATATAAGTGTCAAGAACTACATTCGCTTGAAAAACTCTATCAAACTGTAAGATTGATTGACAAAATAACTAAATCTGAATAAAAACTAAACGTTCTATGCGTCTGTGAGCTAGATCCAAGATGGATGGACAGACGGACAACATCCATGGTAAAACTATAAGAGCACATTTTTTTTTGTAAACGTCTGGGAAAAACAATGATTCTGCCAAAATTTCTGGTATACAAAAGTTTTGATTGGGTACAGCATTTTATGTAATGACAAACCTAGGTTTAGGGAACGTCATCTGTTTATAATTACTTCTCTTTTAATCAAAACCAGAGTACGAACGAGACGCATATATACGAGGAGTAACGATTGTAACGACTGATTCGGTTACATTTTAAGTGATGCATAAAATAAATAAGACAAATAATTTAAAGAACAATTTATTTAAAGAAAGGCGTAATCCCCGGCGAACAATTCCTTATAACAATACATTATCCTAGTACCAACTGTATGACTAGAATCTCCAAACTTTTGATACAGACTACCAGACCTCCACCTGGCGAATAATGTTGTAATATTTTACATTTTAAAAGTACAGATACCTTCTTATGACTTCGATCAATTTAGACCTACCCGTTCTCCTTTTCGCCCTACTACAGAGTATGTTACTTAAAAATATTGTCGCCTTAATAGTCAATAATATTTATAAGTAGTTAAGAGTCTTGTAGTTCCAATATTTAATAAATAGATTAATAAAATCATGAAAACATTGTTTACATTATCTACTTAATGCAATTAGGGCATAGTTTGTAATCAATATGTACGTAAGATGTCGTTTCTACTGTATTTCTGTAATAATATCTTTGCCTAATAATTAAATTACGATGATTTATTAAAATCGTATTCAAGGTTACAAGAAACAGTCAGCATTTAAGATACTATACCTATCAAATAAAATATAAGTTACGCACAAAATCTCAAATTATTTCTACAGTTTGATTCAATTATAACAAAGTTACATTACTTTTGAAATTACATAGCGCAATTTTGAAATTATCTGAGTATGAGAAATTTTGTCTAATTCTGTATTATTTTTTTACTAAATGTGAAGTAACATATATTACTATATAGGAGCTACAAGTTTTGTTTGTAGTGATTCGGGATATGTAATAAAAATCGATTAAGAATCACAAGGCGCCGTCCCTTATCGCACACTGTTCTACGGATCACTTCAGATATCCCAAACCATCATTTCCTGATTGCAAGCCTAATTGGCACTTATTTATATATACAAACAGTTTACAATTCAGTGTGAGTCGACGGAAACTTCTTTAAGACAGCATGATAGAGGTTGTAGAAGGCGTAAGCGGAGACACTGAGGATGACGACCAGAGATCCACCGAAGACGAAGCTTAGGAAGTTCCCGTCTATCATATTGGTGCCTTGGAGACTTCTGGCCTGGCCCTGGAACAGATCCTTGGTCCCGGAGCCAGCCGCTTTCCTCTCCTCCATCATCTTCTTCATCGAAGATAGACGCTCCTTTAGCTCGTCTATCGATTCCATTACATCTTCTGTCTCTGAAATTATTTAAGTTCCATCGTTAATTTATTGAAGAGGTTCGTGAGTTTTACTGACCCATTAATTTATTGTTGCCTGATTTAAGTATCAAGTCACATGAGGGTTACATTTGAGTTTAATAACACAAATATATTCGTTTTGTATGATTAAGACACTGATTGTTTTTTAAATGGCACCTACTAAAACATGTCAATTCAACTAAATAACAACTAAACATTCAACAACTATTCAACAACTAAATAATTACAAACGAATGCAACAAAATAAAAGTTAATAAAAACTTCAGCATGGAATTCACAAGACTTATGACAATCAAACCGCATATCATAAATGGATCAATTAAGACTACTACAGAAAATGACACTCTTATTATTGATGCATTTAAAAACATCCTTATAAGATTTAACAGTTTATAAATACCTGAGCATTCTCTTTCCGGGCTCATGTTTAGAAATTTGCTGTCACTTGTGGCAAAAGACACAGACTATCCTGTCGGAGTAATGGCGGCGCGCATGCGTGCTCTGATAGGAACAAAGAGATGTATTGATCGTCTAACCGATGCCGCCGGGAAACTAGCCCGGGTTTTACAGGTCTAGATTGATTCATCGTATCCCAGAACGCTATTAGTTTTAAGTTATCCTGTAAAACAGATACAGCTTCAGTAAACGATAGATCTAGGTAATTTTTGTTTTTCGGTGAGAGAAATAATTGTAACTTTCCTATGTATTGCAACTAGTAATCATTATAAAAAAGAAAAAAAATCCAACCGCTTCAAATATAGCCTATGTCGCACTCCCTCTTGTAGTCCCAACTTTTAATAATTAGATTGATGATCTTAATACAAAAATAGATGGTACATACGTTTATTATTGAACTCCTCCTTAACGGCTGAGCTCATTTCAAAAAAGAATTGTGAGGTTTTTTAGATGGATAGTCTGATATCTTGATAACTCAAAGGCCCAGCCAAACTATAGATAAGAGTTATTGAAAAGCCGCCATAGTAAAAATTGTCCGATATATTTACTAAAGGTACATAAAAATTTAGGGTCACGGCTACTTGATGTGGAAACTAAGGGATCAACCAAACTACCTTTATGTGGCAAGACAACGTCTGCCCGGTCTTCTAGTAAATAATCATACAGTGATTATGACGTCATTCAGTCAGATTGGTCAGGTGTTAAGGACGCATCATCAAATGGTTGTTTTAAATTTTGATTAGATTTGAGGATTATGTACTTAAAAAGATAGTTTTGACGAATCAATACTTAATCCCTAAGGTGAAGATTTTGAGAGGCGAATAAAGAGAACTATAATAAAAATATGTCTACAATTCACACATGGTAGAATTGAAACCTTCAAAAAATTATTATTCAAGATAATAAGACAAATGTAATGGCACTGACAAAATAGTACTAGGTACTTGGACTTATTCTTCTGGGAGAAATATTTTAGGATTAATAAATGGACTAACCGACTCCACTGAAAGTTGTCGACAACATAATGATATAGCCCTTAGGTTTAGTCAGCAAACTTCCACATATAAGGGTACAAAATGTCAGGAAAGATAAAAAACCATTTTGTTAAATAAGAAAAGATTTATTAAAGATCTTATTTTTAAATTAGCGAGCGTTGGCGACGATCCAGTTAGTGAAGGAGGAGATGGCAGTGTGGACGGTTGGGAAGGTAGAGTTTGAGCAGCCGCGTCCCCAGGAGACCAGCCCAATGATGATATCATCAGCGTACAGAGGACCACCCCTGTCACCGAAGCAGGCTCCATCGTCACCTGCAAAAAAGGCAAAGGACCGTCTTTAGCACCAAACTAAATGTCGCTCCAATCTAAACTTAAATTATACATTGCAACAGTAATTATACGTAAATTATGATGTGGATATTATTATAAACGTTGACTTATTTAACTAAAAACTCAAGGAAGCAAATAATAATAAAGAAAGTTATAATTTACTAGTCTTCGACGACGTTTCGTTTTCCTGAGAGTTGTTTATTATAGAACTTGGACCACGTCAGCTTATAGATAATGTTATAGGTATGTTATTTGAGTTCAAAATTTTCTTTATATGCTTTTAACCACCAATGACTCATAAAAATATATTCGTCCCTGTCATTGCAGGAGAACCTAAGATCGGGATAAAATTTATCCTAAATCTTAAGTTTGAAAATGGTCTATCTTTCTTTTTCATTTTATTCCGTGCATGTGTAAGAATGAAGTAGGAAAAACAGTTTTGACATCTTGACAAACTGGCGCACTTAGGTATACGAAGAAATTGGTAAGTTCTATGTGACTGTAACATATTAACCTTTTTTTACTAGACTTACCGACTGAAGCAGCGCAGACCATGTTAGGGGTAACAGTCAGAGGTATGCCTCCAATGGTAGCGTAGTTCAGGGCGCAACGCTGGTTGTTGACGGTCCACACATCCAATCGTTTCAGCACTGGCGAGAAGATACTAGGGAAGTCCTGTGAAAGAAATCAATTTATATGAGCGATTTAAATCATAACAAACAGTCTAAGGACGAATTATAAATAGCAACGTCTGAACTTCGTTAAAAATCTGTTAGTTGGTATATTTCCTAACTTACCTCACTGAAAGTCATACCCCATCCGAGCTGGGTAGTGGGTAAATTGTCAGGAATGTATGCTCCCTGTCCCAAGATCGTACCCTGTTGGACCGTGGAGGTGTACTGCAGAGGTGTCCAAAGCTCTAAAAGGGCAATATCGCCGTCGCGGTTGAGGCCCTCCTCCCAGTATGGGTGCTTGAGGATGCGAGCGACGTCACTGTATTGACCGACGCCATTACGGTAACTGGTCCCGGCCAACACACGGCGAAGTCGGGCAATGATATCTTCTCTAAAATTTAAATAAAAATATTTCGGATTAACTTAAACTCGAGTGATGTGACTTATTTGTTTGGTGGCAGCAATAACTATTTTTAAGCTTTTGCACTCAAATGTTCTATGGTACTTTCATATCGCATGTCTAAGCAACAAGGGAAATGACCAGTCATACATTCGGTTCCGTTCATGTTAGAGAAAATATTTGTAATATATAAAGACACAGAGCACGTGTGTTTGTTTCTGAACTACTTCTATACGTCTGAACCGACTGTAAAAAAAGTTAGGTATTTTAGAGGACCCGAGTATGGTTTCGAGCCTTAGTAGCACCCGGCAGGTGGCGCTGATGTTGAGATACTTGAAGGGACCAGCCAAACTATGACAGCTATTGAAACTCCACCATAGCAAAAGTTGTCCGATATTATAAGCGTTTACTAAAGATAGATGGAAATTAAAGGTCAGGAGTACTGGATGTGGAAAACTAAGGGATCAACCAAACTATGCCGCGGAACGAAGTCAGCCCGATCGACTAGTATTGATATGAATTGTTATTGTTAATGGGTTAGAGTTTTGAGTAAGAGTACTTACGGCCCCACGACGCAACCCGCTACAGTCAGAATCCATTTGGAGGTGAGGATAGAGCCCGCGCAGTTCTGTCTCCAAAGTCCAGCCAATGACCTCTGGATCTGTACCACGGATGGGTACTCTTCCACCGAAGAGGGGTAGCCACCAATGACTCTCTCATCAGAAGCAGAGGCGAATGCCACTGAAATAAGAACTCTATTCATTAGCACACAAGATACGTAACAGCGATGCTATTATAATACTAGTTGGGAGAAATTATGATTTGTGTTCAAGATTATCTTTTTAAGACCTATTACTTAACTATTTAGCATCACTACCCAAAACAGGACCAACTTTTATTTCGATACAGATAAATGTTGTTTTGTGGTTAATACGTAATACCCATTATGAACAACTATCAGATATGCATTATTTCGTTCACGATAGGTACCTACGAGTACACTGCTCTTTTTTCCTGAAGCAAGTAATCATTTAGTTTTATTTTGTTAAAAATATAAACACTAAAAGTGCATATTAGTGTGCACTAAATGCAATAGAACCTTTTTTAGAAATTTCACATTTTTATTTACATGTTGTAAACTTTAACTTATGATATTTAGGATATGATAACCACTAATACTATTTGTTATTCCTTGAATAAGCTTGATTAGAGCGCATACCGGGTGCAATCGCACAATTACACCATTTAAAGAACTTCCCATAGGTATGTAACTGATTATTTTTCATCAAAATATGGCTAGATATTTAGAAGTACACGAACAGTCCTACAGAAGTAATAATGGTACTTGCCAATTCCATCATACTTTGCTGTTGTAATAGCTACCGGAAAACCTGATGTATTAATCCGAAATGCGTGAAAATTTCCGTTTAGTTGCACTTGGTTAAATATAATTATCAATTAATAATTACCTGCTGAAAGCAGAAGTACACAGACCAGACGCGCCATTGTTGCCGATAATAATCTTGAAAGCTGTGCAATTTTCGCCTTTTATATTAAATGTTATCGCATAACACCTAACGATTATATATGTTAAGATATCCTTAAACCATTGATACAATTGACGTTGTGAGTATTACATAATTCTAGGGTTCCTTCGTTATTTCATTACTACACTCAAATTTTATATCATTTCCGTTTTATTAACCTACTTCGAAAAAGAAGGAGGTTGTTAATTCTACATGTATGTATGTAGTATTATTGAAACTGTGAAATTTTCTCACAGGATTGTCTATAACGGCTTTCTAAATAGACAAAATTTCATTGATATATTTAAATATATAATAATATGTTCCACGAGCGATTTCACGTAAAAGTGTTCAGTTTTACAATGCTGAATGCATCCATTAGTTTCACAACACTAGAGTAGTATCGTACTTTGCACATATTTTTTATAAAACTTATTTCACGCAACTAATTTCACGACATAAATGCGACACGAAACTAGTATTGCGACAACATTTACATAGAGCGAACATGTAAAAGCTTTGATGTTGACAGCGCTATCTTGGTAATACTACTGATGTCAACACACTATAATTTAAACAAAATGATTTTCACATAATACTGAAACTAGCTTCACAAAACTAGCTTGATAATGCATGACATTCCTTTCGTAATGTAAATACAGCTTTAGTATTCTCTAAAACAAAAGTAATATATACGGAACCATATATATTCTGTATAAGATCATTAAATTGAATAAATCCTGGTACCACACACGCAGTAAGATTCATTAATCCCAGTGACGTAAATAAGCCTGAAACGGAAATTTTGCATGGATACCCGATTTTTATTGGTCTTATCTGACACCACCTTAATGATTTTTAAGCTTATCGGAACATTTTCAATCTTTTTATCTGGCTTTAAGTAATGCATTAATAGTACATAATATTTAGAATATTCTCGAAAAAATCTTCATTTTCAAATTCTATAATTAGTTATGACTTATGTGAATTTTATACTTCGTACCTATTTATAACAATGACTTCAATAATTTTTTATACTACAGATCATAAGCGCGCTAGGTGCGTAGTAGAGTTTCTATACGTCCCGATTTTTGCGAGATGTCCCAATTTTTTAATTATAAATTAGATGTCCCACGCGGGACAGGCTTTGTCCCGGTTTTCGGGACCTACAAAACTATTTTGGACTTTGATTGTCTTTTGTTAGACTTAATTAACTTAATGATCAGATTCAACCACCTAACTATAGTTACCTAACCCTATAGGGTTAATTTGATTTAATCTATTATATTTTTTATTAAAACACATTTTTTTGTTATTTATATTCAGGTGAACGTAGCTTATAAATCTGACTAGTAATAATAATTAAAAAGAGAAACATAAAAGCCGAATGCTGAATACTATAAATATAAAGTATTAGTATAAAATAAAGTTTCTTTCCATATGAAGCTGTGGAGCTAGTAGGGTAAACACCAACTATCCACCGGTACAAAAGCTTTCCATTTCCACTATTATGTTCGTTCAGATCAGAGGTCAGCAACCTTTTGGCCGACTCGGGCCAAATATTGAAAAAAATAGATAAAGGCGGGCTGCCATACTTATAAGATAATTTTGTAATTCCTCAATTTTCGCCACTATACTGAAATGATACATGACCTTTTTGTTGTCATATAAAACAGTTGCGGGCCGCGCGTTGCCGACCACTTGCACTGGTTTAGATCGTTGATTCACAAAATGTTCCAGGTTAACTTAAATTAATGGCCCAATTTAACTACTAGAGGTTTGTCACAAATGAAATAATCTATTCTTTGGGTAACATTATAAAACAAATAGTATTTAAATTAATTCAATTATTTATTGGTATTAATATATTTTATCTCTACTCTTTAATCAGCCGTTACTAATCCATGCTACATCACTGACAGTTGGTCCCAAGATAACGATTTTAAATTAATTATGCCCACCTTAGGTATTACTACTAACGAGGTATCTGCCGTATCACTGGTGGCTTAATTATATAGTCTAGTGGACCCGCCCTCGCTTGGCTTCGGGAACCTTGTACCGAAACGAAAGTAAAAAAATAGCCTAAGTTATTGTTATCCATAAGGCAAGGCTCTCCTGAGAAACGTTGTTTTTGCCTGAATATGATAGAAGTATGTTTCAATCTTCTATAAGCATGTATTAATATTGTATATAATGATTATGTATGTATGTACATTTCTATGGCACACTATAAAGCCCAAACAGATTGACAGATTTCAATGTGTGTGGTGTCAGGTCTCCATTGAAGATGTGTTGTTTTACTTTACTTCTTTTTATATATTATTTTGACATTAGATTGGCTCGCCAGAAGTTACTTATTGCATATACAGTGAAGTCAAAGCAGCTTTGCTTCTTACCATCAGTTACCTCATGTGCTCATTCATCTTTTAGAACAAAAACACTCTTATTCACAAAACATTTATTAACAAACTTCAAAAACATAAATTAACAGAAGACTTAAACTTGACTTAAACATATTAGACAGCGTTTGCGACGATCCAGTTGGTGAAGGAGGGGACGGCAGTGTGGACGGTGGGGAAGGTGGCATTAGTGCAGCCCCTGCCCCAGGAGACGAGACCCACGACGATGTTTTGGATGTACAGAGGACTGCCTCTGTCACCGACGCAAGCGCCAGATGGAACTGCAAAAAAAAAGATTTCAAACCGCTTGGCTTTACAAACAGAGCACGGATTTTTTTTGTAATTGAAGAAGATTTGAACATAATAGATGATTAAATGCGGGGTATTGAAGGACGTATTTTCTGATCTATGTATCAGAAGCCCATTGCTCAAGTCAAACTTTCTAACGAAAGCAATTAACATCCAGGGCTTTAAGCGATTCGAATCTTTGAAGTGCTTCTTAAGAATGATACAATCCCGGTTGTGTCTCAAAGATTTACTTCCATCTGTGCTCATATTATGCTGATTAGCAGATGTCATACATATTTACTAATCATACCAGGCTAATATAATGTATGTTTCCTTTTCCGATGCAAGTGATTACTTTCTAATGTAAGCCTACGCTATAATGAAAAATATAAGGTGGAAACAGAATGAAAATTAAGCCTTCTGAGCGATAGACCGACTTTCATACAGTTTGCTGGCTGACTGGTAGCTTTGGGAGAGAGCGGTAGGTTACAGATGAAATCATTATTATTAACCACCTCAAAAATACACTTTTGTATAAAATTGACTGATAATAATCATTTTCATTTGTTAGGTACCTATTTTGTTTGTTCTAACTACTAATCAATCTGTCAATAATTCAAAGTTCAAAATTAAATTGGGGTTTGATTTACCTAGAGCACCAGCGCAGATCATGTTGTTGGTAACAGTACCAGGAATTGGTGATAAATTGGCAAAGTTATTGGTACACAGCTGATTGTTGACAGTGATGACGTTCAGCTCTTGCAGTTGGTTGGGGAAAATGCTGGGGAAGTCCTGTAAAAAACAGTAAATTTTATAGATTAGAGTACCTACACTTATAAGTAGCGATAGATCTGTCCTCAGGGGAAGCACACATATTTTGACCAACTTCGAGTAGGATAAACACTAACGAATAGAACAGGACTAAACTGCACTAACAGTTACTCTTTGCCACGGTGCCTTTACTAATTAAGAACACTACTACTACTAATACAACAATTCTCATTTACACCTATCACTAACAGGGTTTACCAATCTGGTAACAGCCCCTCTATAGTTCTACTCTGAGCTTGTCACAATGTCCATTGGGGACAGAGGACAGTGGCACTGCAAGCTCGTTTGCTTAACACATTTAAAAAACAACCATGGTATAAATAAGTAATTTAAAGTTGTCTCAAAATTACCTCGTTGAAAGTCATGCCCCAACCCGTCTGTATACCAGGCATATTGTCAGGGACGAATGCTCCCTGTCCCAGGATCGATGCCTGTTGCACTACCGGGGTGAACTGTAACGGAGTGTCGAGCTCTACGATGGCAATATCACCATTGAAGTTCAGTCCCTCCTCCCATAGGGGATGGCGAATCACGCGCGCCAAGTTCCGGATTTGTCCACCAACATTCCGGTAACTGCTTCCGGCTATGATACGACGGACTTGGATCATGAAGTCCCTAAAATATAAATTTGAGCACAATGTTATCAGGACATAATGATGTTGTTTCTAGATTAATAACTCAGCATTCCAGGCAAAAAGAACGAACAGACAGATCATGGAAGCAATAGTATTTGGAGGCACGTATTACGTAGACTTAAATAAAAATTAAGTTTTGTAGACTCTCAAAAAGGTAGGAAACACAGTAGATAGGTTTTTTTACATTTTGTAGATTGCTCAGAATTATGTTAATAGATATAACGATATCTTCGCTTTTCGTTATATTATTGCTATAATTCAGTATGATTCCTTCTTTTCGGATAGTAGGAAGTATATTATGGAAATTAAAACGCATCTCATTTAATCCTATGAATTAAATAAAAATATTACGTGAATATACTAACAACTGCGCTCATTTTCCTTTGGATAATATATACAACAAAGACACTTTATGTGTTTCATTGCTTGCTTTTATTCATCAGGCGCTCAAACACAAATGTCCAAATTATTCCGAGGGAGCATACAATAGTAACAGAATCCTCTCCTATCTATATCTATATCCGTAGAATCCTTTCCTATCTATATCTATATCCGTCCCCTAATCCTATCTATATCCGTTCCCTAAATTAGAATGAATGAAACGTAATACAGTTAAGGCCCGCCCTCACCGGGAGCATTCTCGTATAATGTAACGTTACAGATTCGAGCAGTTACATTGAGGGAGAAAAACAGCGCGCACCTTGTATTGATACAATGTGTAATTTATCTTGATACAACCGGTAACATAAATGTAGGAGTCACATCAGAAACCGAATGTTACATTACACGCGAAAGTTCGTCAGTCAAGAAAGTAATATTGTAAGGTAATGTTCAAAGTCTAATCTATAGTGTTACATTACACGCGAATGCTCCCGGTGAAGGAGCGCCTTTACACTCACGGGCCTATGAAGTTGCTGCAAGTAGACAGGACAAATCGTGAGGTCAGAACAACACCGGCTCCATTTTGACTCCACACGCCAATACGTGCTTGCTGCACTTGCACGATCGAAGGGAATTTGTCCACCGACGAGGGGATGCCACCGACAATCCTCTGGGAGGCAGAGGCGCTGGCCACTGAAATTATTAATATTCATTGCTTTTACGACTGAAAGTAAATGAAAATCATGTTTGACGTTTGACGAAGTATAATTACAAGCTTTTATTTTTTTGGTTTCACCTGTCCCGGTGTTTGTAATGAAATATTGCAAGCTAAATTTCACCTACTTCCCGGTGTCAGATTGAACTAAAATTTTACACACTGGTCCAGTCCTGATGACAATGCATGTTTATAATAACCATGATGTGATACTGCTACCTGGATTGGCTCCAGACGATTGAACTCCTCAACGGATAACAGTAGGGACTTCAAATTTTGCATTTTAACTTTTTAGTTCTTTTTGTTATTAACAAGTTATTAACAAGTAATAAAAGATTGTTTAAGAAAAATATTTTAATTTTACTATAATCGCTATCTCATAAATATATTACAAATACACCACAAAATATTTATTGAAATCGGGCCAATCGTTTAGGAGATTTAGATTCAGATTCAGTAACAAACTTAGGCAAAGATTCTCAGTCGTTAATCGTGTTTTTTTTTCCTTATATAGTTTTCAGAACGTGATATTTTAGTGTGATATTTTCTAATAAGGTCAAGGTCGTTTTTTCATGTCAATGTTGTTTATAGGCTCCGAACGATGTTGGAGCTTCTGATGTATTGATATAAACAATATAGTAAGTTCTTGTATTATTATTTAAAATATCAATTACCTGCTAATAACAGCAAAGCACAAGCAACACGCACCATCTTGTTTCTGTATATGACTATGTTAAGGAAGATTAAATAATCTTTATATATGAAGCCTTATCCGATAAAACAATATTTTATGATTAAATGCCTAAAGATACAGGTAATTAATTTTGTTGCTAATTATGTACGGAATAAAATGTAGCCTATATTCGTATCGTTTTACATCCGTATGGTTTAAATCCCTAATCCCTTATTTCATACTTTTCAGTTTTTAACAGTTTTGAAGTAATGATTTTTATGATTAGCAAAATGGTTAGATCGCATATTTTTACTAAGTGTAGAGTGTAGAGTTACTAAGTTTAGAGTTTGTGAAGTTAAGGCTTATAGAGTTAAGGGGTGTAGAATTAGAAAATTGACTCTACATGAGATCTGATAATTTTTGACAGTGTAACTAATACGAACTAGTCTTGGTAACATTTTATCTAAAAATGATCTTTTTTTAATATTATTTTTACTTCAATATGTACCTACTTAAAAATAAAATAAATATATAAACGCTAACACACTCATACCCCCGCACTAGGATTCCCTGTGTCGCGGGTGGCATGGACAACACAAATAACACATCACTAACACCCATGACCCGAGAACAAACATTTATCTGTCACATAAATATCTGCCCCGACCGGGAATCGAACCCGGAACCCCTCGCTTTGCAGGCAGGGCCACTACCAACTAGGCTACGGGGTCGAAATAAAAATATATTAATAAAAATCCAATATTCAAATTGAAATCATTTATTTCCTTATAGGAACTAACGGTCCACTCAACAAACATCAAACAAATAAACACGTGATAATCTAAAACACTATCAGAACCTTCTGTTTATAGAAACTGATAGTAATTAATTATTCAGTGGGCATTCACAGAATTATTTTTGGCGCTACTATAATTCCCTGTAACGGATTAAGCCCAACAAATGCAATATCTTATCAGTTATTGACGTATAGCTAATTTATCATCATCTGGCTAAAAAACGCTTCACCTGCATTCAATTAACAAGATAAAGAAATGATTCCTTGAAAAAATATGTTTTGTGCCTATTAGGTAAGAATGAGCAATTATCTTAAGTAATTCCTTAATTGATGGAGGATGGGGAATGAGGAGTTTAGTGAGGAATCTAGTGAGTTGCCAACTGTCCCAACTCTCATACGAGTCTGAGGAGTCTACTGAAAAATATTGTCGCGTACGAACCATTAGATACTTATGTCTTTTGGTTCGCCAGGGCTACTAAAATCTCTAGTTGAACAATAATATTGTCATACCATAAATCATTAAAGTATCGTTTGCCCTGAGCCTTGAAACAAGGCATTTGTCTAAAGCAGGGATTCTCAAACTGTGTTCAGCAGAACTTAGCGTTACCGTAGAATCAGGGTTCCGCCAAAATTAAATAAAAATCTTCATTGCTGATTTGTAATAATTTGTCATGGGGTTCCAGAAAAATAAAAGGTAGGTATTTGGTTGGTGTTCTGTTATCTTTAAACTTTGGGAACCCATGGTCTAAAGAAGCAAGCCACAGAGGTAGGCTATTATATTTATGGCTATACTTATCGTATGCATCCTAGATGCGTAAGTTACGGAAAACAAAAGTAGGATCTAGTTCAGGTTATTTATAAAGAACAGTCAGCTATCAATTATAAGTAACAAAATATTTTCCGATTTTGTTATTATTTGTCATAGTCACAGAGCAAGGAATGCATCGTCGTAATAGTATTGTACTATATTTTCTGCTATATCAAAATAGCGCCACCTACCATAGTATGTTAGTACTTTTTGTAAGCGCCGCATGTTGGAAACTGCATCACACTTCGTGCGTAGTCTACAAAAAAGTACAACTTTATTTCAATAGATGGCGGACATTACTGAATTCGGGGTCATTCCAATGTAATAGCCGGACGACCAATTTGGGGACCCATCCACTTTCCAACTATACATATATATATGTACATGGTTATTTAACTACATCGATTTCTAAAGACACAAGCTTTTGAGCCATGAGAGCGCTTCTCGTATGTAAGTAAGCGTTTACAAGATGTTCAAAACGGTAAAGTAAAAATACAAAGCATGATTGCAATTATTTATCGGGTATTCAGGCATGTTGAGCAAAGACATCCATGTTGCAGAGCAAAGGACAGATTACTTATACTACTTGGGAAACGATCCAATCAGTGTAAGGAGCTACAGCAGTGCTGACGCCAGGGAAAGAACGTCATTTTAACTCCAATAACCTCAGCCCGAAAATTTATGTTTATCCTCTTTATATACTTAGACATTTTATCGTTTGGATTATTATATAGTTATAAAATGGTTACATTAATCTTATGACACCGATGTATAGATAAATTATGTCTACCCGCACTAATAAAGCAATGCCAATGTACTGCTACAGAAGCCTCTTTCAGACATTTTTGTTGGTATGTTACATCTATTGCATATGGTTACCTTAAGACTTACTCAAAAGTAATTTAAGTATTTGCCGAAATCACAGGTCAATATTTTTCAAACCAGCAACCAAATGTAAGTTTTTTGCAAAATATCTACCTATATTTGATACATGTAACGAACGGAGAACAACTAATTTCGGTTCCAATTCGCTTATCTTATCGCTGACGAATTCATATCTGTATCTAGGATTAAACTAATATCGTTTTTTTAATAGATCTTACGTTCATTGTTCTGTTTTGTAACGTTTTGTCATTGGTCATAATCGTTTTCTAGGTAGGAATGTGTTTCTTAAACTTAACGCATCGATGTTGGTTCGGTTACGAAAAGTGTTCCTGAAACGATTGATAATTATCAGTGGGTATAAGTTATTAAATGTTTGGCTTCCACACATTTATAGTCTAGAAGAAAGCACTGGTCCGCTGCTGCGGTACTGCTTTAAATATCCGGGGCTTGCAAAATCTGGCCAGAAAGTGACCGGAAACAACCATTTTGGTGACAGCACCCCTAATTACATTCGTTGGAGTGCAAACGTAAACGTTCAAAGTAACGATACGAACTAAACTGCAATATTACACACGCTGAGTATTCGGAAATATTTACAACACGTAGAAGTTAATTGAAGATTATTAAAGAAGCAATATTTTTGAAGATTAAAGGTAACAGAACATATAATAGAGGATCAGCTCAGTTGTAGAAATTCGATGATTGTGTAGTCGCCGTTGATACTGTTACTCCTTCAAAAAGATTTTGTCTGAAATGACAGTTTCCGCTACGATATCATTCTCATGGTTATTATTGCCTTCTATTATGTCCACGATTACGAAAATTTTTTATTAGCACACAGTGCACTACTTGCATATTGCTAAACAAGCGTTGAGTTAAGTAAATTAAAAACAGATAAGTATAAAAACAAATTGTGCTTTCATTTATTTTTAAAATAATAAAGGTATCTTACACAGCCTTCTATGTTTTAGAACTAAAGATAGATTATCTAGACTACTTGAGAAACGATCCAATCAGTGAAAGGAGCGACGGCAGTGCTGACGCCAGGGAAAGAGGCATTAGCGCAGCCATGACCCCAGGACACGACGCCGATGGTGATCGTGCCGAAGTACAGAGGACCGCCGGAGTCACCCTGGCAAGCGTCACGACCACCGACGCCGAGGAGACCGGCACAGATCATGTTGGGGGTGATGATGCCCGGATTAGGCAACTCCAGGTACCGCTGGCGACAGAACTCGTTGTTGACTGTGTAGATCACCACGTCGAGGAGAATAGGTGAGGCAGGACCACCTTGCTGTTGATCAAGAATAACGGTATTGCTGATGAGAGGATGAAAAAACACTGAAGAAAATAATTAATTACATTTGAAACCCAATTTTATTTTGTGAAGATTTTGAGGTAATATAAATCCAAAACTAAATAGTTTAGACTATAATCTAAGCCTACATCAGCTCTTTCCATCAAGTCGAATCGCAGTCAAGCATTGAATTATTGTAATTTGAAAAACCTAGAGCAGTCTTTCTTAACGCGCTCTAATGCGGATTGTTACAAATGCTGTTCGCAAATCAGAAAGAGAAGCTGAATGCTTTGTTATTCACACAATCTTAGTAATATACTTACTGAGGTAGCACCCCATCCGGCATGTACGACAGGGACATTGTCTGGAATAACGCTGCCGTAGATAGGGATGGTGGCTTGCTGAACCTTGCTACTGTACACCAGGGGATCCCAAAGCCTGAGCACACTGATGTCTGCATCGAATCCAAGTTGGCCGTAATTGGGATGATTGTTCACGTGGCTTACGTAGTGAACAGTGCCGCCGCTGTTGCGGTAATTAGTACCCGCTCGTATACGACGTAAGTTAGGATTTGGAGGGCTGCAATGAATATGTTTATCAAAATCAAAATCAAAAATCATTTAGTCATGTAGGTATCAATGATACTCTTATGCACGTAATTTTATTTAATCTACCCCCGTTTCGTAAAGGTGCTTTAATATGGAGAAGAATCTATTTAATCAAACACTAAGAAATTTAAGGCAAGGAAATAATGATCAACGTTCTTGTATGACCCTACGTACAAACGCTGGAGTAAAATCAATATTTTCTTATGTGACATCCACCTTCATACTTTTTTTTCTGTCTACATCTGCTTACTTTGCCAATGGTATCATGTACAAAATCCGAATAATAACTTAGTTAACTTGTAGAAATACTCACTTGCCTGTGAAGCAATGAGCCGCAGATAAAACATAAACTGACGTAAGGATGTTAGCAGCACATGATTGCGACCAAACGCCCGACCATATTCCTAAAAAGTCTACTTGTACGATCGAGGGATGGTTTTCGATATTCGTAGGATTGCCACCTACTATGCGATTAACGTTGGATGCCGAAACACCTGGGAAAGAAAAGATGCTATGACTATTTAAATTTTTTAAACTCTTAACACTGCTTTCTCCTTTATCTATAATTATCTTCACTTCCAGTAGAGTATTTAGTGATTTTAGATTAAAAATAATAAAGCGAAACTTGTATTAGTAGTATTTCAATATAAAAAAGGCCTGGATTATAATTAATAAACTCACAACTGAGATTGGTCTATGGCTCACAGGGTCACAAGTCATTACATAGGATATCAATTTGTTGAAATAAATTTACTAAGACAATGAAACTAGCTAATTTTAGAAACAAATAATAGTTA
>LGAG01000205.1:238513-262930 GCA_001278395.1 Lerema accius
TAACACTGGATGCCGAAACACCTGGGAAAGAAAAGATGCGATGACTATTTTAATTTTTTAAGCTCTTAGCACTACTTTCTCCTTCATCTATAATTATCTTCACTTCCAGTAGAGTATTAAGTGATTTTATATTAAAATAATAAAGCGAAACTTGTCTCGAATACAAGTATTTCAGTATAAAAAAGGCCTGGATTATAATTATTAAACTCACAACTGAGATTGGTTTACGGCTCACAGGGTCACAAGTCTCAGGACATCAATTTGTTGAAATAAATTTACTAAGACAGTGAAACTAGCTAATTTTAGAAACAAATAATAGTTACCAGCAATAAGTCCAAGGACTGCCAAGATCCACATGAACGCCATTTTCACTTCAGCCACGAAAAACACCCTACTGGGCCCAAAAATGTATGCTTATCCTCTTTATATACCAAGACATTTTATCGTTTAGATTATAGTTATAAAATGGGAAAAATAATCTTATGACACCGATAATTATGTAGATAAATTATGTCTATCCACACTAATAAAACGGTGCCAATGTACCTACAGCTACAGTAGTCTCTTTCAAAAAAGTCATGTTACACCTATCGCATATGATTATCTTAATGACTTACGTGATTCTTGATGACCTACGCGATTCGAGTATTTACTAAAATGACATCTCTATATTTTTCAAATATTGATTCTTTAATTAGATGCCATTCTCGTGCATAACAATAATATGCTTGGTATAATATCAAGAATTGCAAAAAGTATTTATTAGCATACAATGCATTACTTGCACCCTGTTATACAAGCATCTTAAATAAATGAAAAACGGAAAAGTAGAAAACCAAATTATGTTTTCATTTATTTTTAATTTATTACAGGTATCTTACACAGCCTTCCGTGTTTTTGAACTAAGGATACATTATCTAGACTACTTGAGAAACGATCCAATCAGTGAAAGGAGCGATAGCAGTGCTGACGCCAGGGAAAGATGCGTTAGCACAACCTTCACCCCAGGAGACAACACCGATGGTGATCGTGCCGAAGTACAGAGGACCGCCGGAGTCACCCTGGCAAGCGTCGCGACCACCTACGCTGAGGAGACCAGCACAGATCATGTTGGGAGTGACGAAGCCCGGAAGAGGCAACTCTAGGTATCGCAGTCTACAGAACTCATTGTTGACTGTGTAGACCACTACGTCGAGGAGAATGGGCGAGAAAGGACCGCCTTCCTGTTGATCAAGAATAACGGAATTACCGATAAGATGATAAAAAGGCACAGAAGAAAACAAGCAATAACATTTGAGCTCAATTTAATGTTATGGGGATTTTGTGGGAAAATAAATCTAAAAGTGAAGTGTTTAGACTACAATGTGGCTTCTTCAAGTCATCCTGCTTTACCATCAAAGCTTACATCAACTCTTTCCATCAGGTTGGATCGCAATCTAGCATTGAATTATTATAGGTAAAAAAAATCATTGTAATTGGAAAACCTAGAGCAGTCTTTCTCAACGCGCTCTAATGCTGATTGTTACAAATGCTGTTCAAAAATCAGAAAGAGAAGCTGAATGCTTTTTTACCTACACAGTCTAGAAGCATTTGCATTGTCATCTTACAAATATACTTACCGAGGTAGCACCCCATCCGGCATGTACAACAGGAACGTTGTCTGGAATGACGCTGCCGGAGATAGGGATGGTCGCTTGCTGAATCTTGCTACTGTACACCAGGGGTTCCCAAAGCCTGACCACGCTGAGGTCTGCGTCGAATCCAAATTGACCGTAATTGGGATGATGGGTCACGTATCTGATGTAGTGAACACTGCCGCCACTGTTGCGGTAGTTAGTACCCGCTCGTATACGACGTACGTTTGGATTTGGAGGGCTGCAATGGATATGTTTATCAAAATTAAACACTAAGTAAGGCAAGGAAATAATGATAAATGTTCTTGTATGATCCTACGTAGAAAAGCTGGAGTAAGATATACATTTTCTTAAGTGGCATCTACCTTCATACTTCTCTTTCTATCCGCATCTGCCTACTTTATCAATGGCATTATACACAAAATCCGAAAATAACTTGGTCAACCGGTACGTAGAAATACTGACTTGCCTGCAAAGCAGTGGGCCGCAGATAAAACGTAGACTGACGTGAGGATGTTAGCAGCACATGATTGTGACCAAACGCCCGACCATGTTCCAAAAAAGTCAAGTTGCACGATCGAGGGATAGTTTTCGATACTCGTAGGATTGCCACCTACTATGCGATTATCGTTGGATGCCGAAACACCTGGGAAAGAAACTAATCTCTTAACACTACTTTCTCCTTTATCTATAATTATCTTCACTTTCAGTCGAGTATTAAGTGATTTTATATAAAAAAGTCTGGAACATACGAATTTCAATATACAAAAGGGCTGGGCTATAATTATTAAACTTACGACTGAGACTGGTCTATGGCTCCCGGGGTCACAAGTCATCAATTTGTTGGAATAATTTTACTAATAGTGCTCCATCACCGGGAGCATTCGCGTGTAATGTAATTTGAGCAGTTACAGTGAGGGAGAAAAACAGCGCGCATCTTTAAACGATACAATCTTGTAACATCAATATAGGAGTATAATCTCAAAATCCTAGCCTGAATGTTACATTATACGAGAATGCTCGTGAGTCAGGGAGGTAGAATTGTAATATTCATGCTTAAAGTCGAATGTATAATGTCATGCATAATGTTTCCGTGAATGTTAACTGTTAAAAGTTACCAGCAATAACTCCAAGAACTGCCAAGATCAATATGAATGCCATTTTCACTCCAGCCTCGAATACCCCCTACTGGGCCCGAAAATTTATGCTTATCCTCTTTATATACCAAGACATTTTATAGTTTGGATTATTGTTATAAATGAGTAAATTAATCTTATGACACCAATATATAGATAAATTATATTTTTCCACACTAATAAAACGGTACCAATGTATAACTACAGTAGTCTCTTTCAAACATTTTTGTATTCATGTTACCTCCATTACCTATGTTTTGTTTACAAACTTTTCAAACAAAAGCAAAAGTTTTACAAATATGTATATTTAAAAGATCTATCTAGTTTGATCCGATATCGACTGTGAGTTTTTTGTATAATAGCTATTTTTAACATAACATCCAATTAAGAAGCCTTTAAAAAAGTTTGTAAAAATAATGGCTTTTTCAATTTACTAGGCTAAACATTTTGAAAAAACTAAAAAATGCTGATAGAAGAAGATTAATTTCCATTCCAATTTCGAGATATGGATGATTCAGCAATTGAAGGAATTATTATAACTACTTACAACTGCTACTGCCGCGTTTCTTATCACTGATAACCGATATCTGAATCTAGAATTAAGCAATATCATAATTTTTATAGAGCTTTACTTTATCTTTGTGTTTCCTAACCTTTTGTTATTAGTAATATTCATTTTATGTCTATCTAAAACCACTACTACTACCAGGTAGAATCTAAGTTTATCTAAATTCTAAGCTAAATTATAGAGATCTTATTAAATAAAACAGTGTTTTATTTATTAAAGTCCTGATTTTATAATATTTTATACTGTATTTTAAAAATTATATTACACTAGTGTAATTTGTTCAGTTATAAAGCTACTGAATTAATTAAATATTGCAGAAACGGGCCGCAATTGTTAATAATTGTGTGACTGTATTTGCGACATAATCGTTGAAGTTACTTTTATTAATTAACGTACATTCTGATATAGAATAACAGATTCAGATTTAACTGCGTCTTGCTACGCAAGTGTTTCTATAATTTCAGAAAGGATAAGTAGAGAAACAAAACATGCTTGCATTTATTTTTCAAGTATTAAACACATTTTAAACATCGTCTTCCATATTCAATATATTATAGATGTAGAGGTAAGAATAGATTACTTATACTACTTGGGAAACGATCCAATCAGTGAACGGAGCTACAGCAGTGCTGACGCCAGGGAAAGACTCGTTTGCGCAACCGTGACCCCAGGACACGACGCCGATGGTGATCGTGTTGAAGTAGAGAGGACCGCCGGAGTCACCCTGGCAAGCATCACGGCCACCGACGCCGAGATGACCAGCACAGATCATGTTAGGGGTGATGATGCCTGGACGAGGCAACTCCAGGTACCGCAGTCTACAGAACTCGTTGTTGACCGAGTAGACCATCACATCGAGGAGAATGGGTGACGAGGGACCGCCTTGCTGTTGAAAAAGACGAGGAAGATGATACCAAAGTCTTGGTCGTTGTTCGACATAATCAGCTTACTAAAAAACTTGCCTTTAATTAACAAAAAGTAAGCAATTATGTAGCTCCAATGCCAAATAGTCGAGAAGTTATTGGCGGATACGAAAAAAGAGCAGATGACTCTCCAACTACTAAATTACCTGAAGCAATTGCATTGTCATCTAATACTTATACGTACTGAAGTGGCTCCCCATCCGGCGTGGACCACAGGGACATTGTCTGGAATGACGCTACCGTAAATAGGGATAGACGCCTGCTGAATCTTGTTACTGTACACGAGGGGTTCCCAAAGCCTGATGACGCTGATGTCTGAATCGAATCCAAGGAGGCCGTAATTGGGATGATTGGTCGCGTATCTTACGTAGCTAATACTACCGCCAGTGTTGCGGTAAGTGGTACCCGCTCGAATACGACGTAAGTTAGGATTTAGAGGCCTGCAATGGATAATAATGCAAGTGATGAAATATAAATTTTTAGCAGTAGAACATATAACTAGTTAGACATTGCGTTATGGGCTGTAATAATTTGCCCGATTTTATATTTTCATCGTTTTGTAAAGTGTCTGCGATTCTGACTTTTTTCCATGTTGGCGCACTTTGTTATCTACGATTCCATCAGTACTGATCAGCATTGTCTATAATTGTTAAAATACTTACTCTTCAAAGCAATGGGCTGCGGATAATACGTAAACTGACGTGAGGATGTTAGCAGCACATGATTGCGACCAAAGACCGGACCACGTTCCCAAAAACTCAACTTGCACGATCGACGGATAGTCTTCTATAGTCGTAGGATTGCCACCTACTATGCGATTGTTGTTAGAAGCTGAAACACCTGAGAAAGAACAAATGCTCTTATAATTTTAAATCATTAATGTTTTAGACTTTTTTAAATTTTTGAAATTAAATGGAAATTGCATAAATGTCAATGTAAAACAGTTACCATTTAACTTAGAACTGAGTTAAGCCTACATTTCACAGGATCACAAGTCACAAAACGAGTCATTAATTTGCTAGAATAATTTCACCAAGATAATAAGATTTACCATTGTTAAAAATGGTTGGAAACCCCATAATGGTGACAATTCTAATGGCAACTCATATATTGAAATTCGTCGAGCCTTTTGGGCGTGTAGAGCGAAAGCCTTCATAGAGCGACATACATACGTATACTCTAAAAACAATACCCTTCTTCTAGCGCAGCCGGATAATAAATAAAGTTACCAGAGATAGTTCCAAGGACCGCCAAGATCCACATGAACTCCATTTTGACTCCAATCACCAATCACGCTGCACTAAACTCGAAATTATATGCTTATCCTCTTTATATACGTAAACCTTTTATTGTTCAATTGTACAATAAACTGTTTAAATTATAGTTATAAAATGGTTTTTTAAATTAAATTACGACATCGATAAATTGTGTTACATCTATTACATTGGTTTTGTATCAAAAACCAAATTTTAACAATATAGTACTCAAACGCAATTCGAGTCGTCAGAACTCCAACCCTTTTCATACGAAACCTGCTACCAAAACAGTTTTATTACAATCATCTCTTTTACGTAGATTAGACATTGGTAGTGCGAGTTTATATTAATGATCTCGACTATTTTTTTTAGAAATCTTTTGGCTACTGTTTACTTATAAATATCAGCATCTACCGGGTTTCTTATCGGTGACAAATTTATATCTGTTTCTAGGATTAAGCCAATATCCAATTTTGCTGTGGATGTTAAGTAGCTATTCCTTTTTGGTTTTGATTATAATCTAAGTTTACTGTAATTAAAATATAATAGATTCTCTTCCGTGTAAAATGATTGGCTGATATCCTGTCTCGATATTTTTTGCGTAACGAAAAGATTAATCGATTTTTTAAACGGATTATTACGGCGACGTTTTCGTAATCTGTTGATTGTGTTTGTATTATCGTTAATTGAACTGGAAATCCCTGAAATATTAATTCACTTACAGAGTAAGTATATGTTTGGGTGTTGAGAACATCGTAAGAAAGCTTTGATATTTTAGAAATATTTCGAATAATCCAAGACATAACAGTACAGACAAGTTAGGAGTAGGTAAAGAAATTGATATAAGTTACAGACCAAAAAATATACAGACGCAGTCTTAGGAACAAAAAAGCGTAGTAGGCAAAAACATAATATTAATAACAAATGATAACGTTTCCCGGTACATTGCTCGGCAGACCGTGCTCGGTGACATACGTCAGGTTGTAAAAAAAGAAAAAAAAACCTCGCTTTTTTGTTCTAAACACTGAGCCTATTACATTTTTTGGCCTGAGATATAAATACGTTTGAAAAATATTTCCCCTGTTGTAGAGACGGTTAAAAATATCATTAATCACCGAGTCATCAGTGCGTGGATACTATAAATACGGTGCAACTGATTCAGACATCGCAAATAGCAGCGTACGCAATACGCATCTCGTAGCGCACATGCCATTTTTAGTCACTTGAGTGCGTGGTTCTTTTGGGTTCGGAAATAAACTGTGTTAGTACTAGAAACAAAGGAAGAATAAATATTTATCAAGCTGAATTTACTGGAGACTTTGAAAGTGGGTTACTGGATTCGTCAATAGTTAGAACTTAGTAAAAACTTCGACAATAGAAGTGCTTTATGAAGTTCGTGTATGTAGCACACTTAGCATGTAACATACTGTTTTTTTCTCATAAATAACTAAGTAAGTATGCCTGGAGCTTACTGCACCACTGGTAACACGTACACATTTATTATTGGTCTACATTTCTATAACATTTCATATTTCAAACAAAATTTAGTTTTGTAGTAGGTACACTCCTCCAGAATCTAAACTTGGTGCATGATTACATGATAAACCTTAAACTTGTAGATGCCTGCACTATTTATGAAAAGGAATCAAAAGTTACATTTGCCCCTTATTAATACACAGATAAATTTAATACGAATAAAACTGATAATAATACGAAATAAGCTATCAATGCAGTCAAAACCGCCGGCGCCTAGACGCCATTTAAATCCGCCGACTAATAGCGTTCCCGCGTTCCCTGACGCGTCAAACCCGCATTCCCGGCTATTTACGTGCGAGCTAATAGCCAGGTGAGAGCCCTAATTAGATTAAATCCTCCGTCACGTACGGTATGTGTTTGATCGGCTGGACTATCGGTTGGGAGGGGCTGGGTAAACATACTACTCGTACTATTTAACTACTACTATTTAGTTCTTGCTGCTACAGATTGTTGAAGACTTGAGAATGTACGCGAATATGCAGAAATACATTTTTTTTAGTTTCATTCAATAGCGAACGCGCATGACGTGTATAGTTTTTCAATAGATTTGGGTGGAGAAGAAAACGGAAGTGATAGCGCTGGCCAAAAAAAAATGTCGTTCTTGCTTACATTGCCATTGAACCTCCATAGGATCTTATCCGCGACAAAAAACAAAATGTGTTATGAATTATTATGTAAGTAAAGTTTGGAAAAATTTTGGAAGCGAGTCTGGGCGTATTTCTCACTACCCAAAAAAGTTGTAGTATTTTATACTTTCTCTTGCATTTTTTATGGTTAAGTAGTTAAATTAAGAACGCTCGGCTGGCCGCCAGGTGGCAGCACCGGTGGTGCGACGAACGGAATGAAAACTGATCCTAATTACGCACTCACTCCTAAATCGTTACATTCCTTTATCAAAGACGCACAATTTATTAATCAAGCAATGTTGCCAGTGATTTTCTTTAGCACCTACCTAACAACTGATAATTAAAATGAAAAAAAAAACGTAAAAATAATTTTAGCGTAGTACATAATTACGTAGTACTTAATTCGCCGATCCGTACTAGGCTAGCGTGGTAGGCTATGGCCTGTGTATGTGTACCCCTCACACGTGAGAGGAGACCCGAGCCCAGCAGTGGGACAGTTATGAGTTGCGATGATGATGAGTTCCTAATTCGCGAAGTACGGATCACGTGATCATTAAGTAATTTAATTAACATTATTATGTGTAACATTATAATCTTTATGTGAAGTCTGCCTGCATCCTTTTGCTTGAGACAACCACCTAAAGACTCATGGTGTTTTGACTGAGAGTTGAGTCCCAGAATAAACTTATAAAGGATGCGACAATAATTGTCTTCAGCTCAATCGCACTTTATATACTACGAGCCGATAATAGGCCATCGACATCAGTCGTCAACTTACATCAATAAAACAAAAAGCACCATGACATCGGCCAAGAACGGAGACAAGAGAAAAGTGAAATCAAGGCAATTTCCCGTTAAAACCAAACTTTTGTAGTCTGCGGGCGGTCGTATTCCCGTTAGTAAATAAACAAGGTGATTGCAAGCTGTTGGCTTATAAACAGCGACGTGGCTTTCAAGCCGAGTGGCCACGAGGGCACGGGGCGGCCACGAGACGGACACGATGCGGCCACGACACGACACCGACACGGGTTACGACGCGTGCGGCCCATCCTGCTCATTCGATACTGTCTGACATCTATCAATTAGCTAAGCTCAATATATCGATCTATATTACATGCAATTATAATGTGTAATGTAATGGGGTTTGAAAAAACGGTAGCATCAATTGCTATGAGCACTGTAAATAGGAGGTTTTTTAGGTTAAAAACAACCCCTGTGACTAAATTGTGAAACCTATAAACATCTTTATAGTCCAAGTAGTGTGAATCAATAAAACTACATACAAAGAAGTGAAATTATTGTTATCAAATTATAAATAGACACAATGGTTTACTTGTGTTGAGTTGTAGGTAAATCACGACACTTACTAACTACATATTTCGAAGAATTACGAGTATTTAGTCAACGTGATAGACTTCAGTATGTTATTGTAACAAAACTACCGGCTTGCCCTCGCTTCGCTTTGGTATACCTTTACCAGTTATCTAGCGGGTTTTAAATAGTTTCCTCAAGTTAAAGCGTTGTAAGTCAGACTTCATCGTATAAGTTACAAAAATGTCAAATTAAAATATGATGAAAAAAATTATTTAAAAATATATTTAATACTCCTCTTAGTTTACAATACAATTATCTTTAATTTAAGTCTTGCTTTTCATTTAACTGTTTGTAGTTTTTTCGGCTAAGTAACGAAGTAAGTTAACAATAAATAAAGTTAGTTTTCCTTAAAAATAATGAAATTAAAAAAAAATTACAATAAAAAACACAAACTCGTTCAGTAGGTACAGCATTTGCGATCAACGCTAAGTCCAAATTAATCAAAATAACTGAGTAGGTATATGCCGTATCAGTCAAATAAAATTTCACGATAACATAAAGTTATCATTATTGGTGCACTTACCTTGATCGTGACACTGCGTCAGTTTGTGCAAACAAGCTATTATATCCACGAAAATCTAATGTAATCACATTTTATCTTGAACATCCGTTGCGCAAAGAAAGCTATGTATGCGTGCAAATTAACTGCGAATTACTTTGTACTGATATCAGACAGATACTGCCTAAATTATCTTTCATTTAAGACTATTATTATACAACTTTAAATACTGGGGAACTAAGTACGTAAAACTTGTGGCAATAAATTAGAGTATTATAATGGCTAGCTTCAAAAGAAATTCATAGTTGGAAAGATTACATTCTTTATTAAAAATGATAAAGTTAAATGTTGTTTATAGAAATAAAACCAAGGGACAAACAAAGATTAAAACTGAAAACAAACGTAAGAAGACAGAGGTTGTTGTAGTTTATAAGTTGTAAAAAAAAACAAATAATAATCGTAATTAACTTTACTTGTTATAATTATGATTATAACTATTTAATTCTAAGTAGAATACCCTGCATCATTCGAACACAACTCGCGCATCGCACTTCACAACTGAACATACAAGTGGTTAAGATAATTTACGAACTTATCATTCTAAGCAAAATATTTACGATGCGACATGTGATAATGTTACTATTAACAAACTCAAGAGGTAAAAATCAACATTATCTGTCGTTGTTATTTTTCTAAAGGAAAAATTATTTCAAAGATAGCAGCAAAATTAATCTCTAGCCGTATCAGAAATTTTAAGACAATTATTTTGTAACAGAAGTTATATCGGACACATTACTGGGAAAGAAAACTGGCGAATCTGGATAATACTGATTGGAATGTAAATACGATCTGTCTGTTGATTTGAATACACTTTGCAGTAAAGAATTCTGTTCCATTAACAACGTTTTCAAATGACGTATCTCTTGATCTATCTTCTTCAAGTGGAATGTTGTCTGATCCATTTTCTCCTGCATTCCTCGGATTTCTATGTTAAAGTTTTGATCATTAGATTGTCCCTCGTTCTTAAATTTTGACATATACTTGCTGTTATGAAGCATTTCTTTTACAGACCTTCCTGTTTTTAACTTATTCAACTGTGCCAGTTCGTATGCTGCCATCATTATGTCTGTTGGTAATCTTTTCTCATGAGGATTCAATGGCTTTACGCTAAGAATCACCTTTCCAGCCTCTGGAGAGACTAACGCAGTTCTATATACATATTTGTGAAGACAATTTGGTAACCATGCACTAAACATTCCCATTTCAACAAACAAAATCAGTTTGGTCTGACGAACTAGCTTTGACAATCCAGCAGTTTTTCGTAAACCCTGAATATCGTGAACTGCAATACCTACAAGAAGATTCATTAATATAATCGTCACAAACATAAGGAATAGAATAAATATGATTTGTGATGAGAGTTCAAATACTAAAGGCGGGTCATCTAGCTTCGGATCATTTATCAGAATATTTAAATTTAGTTCACCGACCATCATTGACAAAATACTTATAAAACCCATCAAGGGATTTGAAAACATTTCTTCATTTGGGAAAACTACACAGAAACATATTGCAAAACCGAGGAGAAGGCAAATATATGCCAATAAAAGTTTCAAGAATTCTTTCAACACCTTTTGATACATTGCTACGTAGTCGCCGAACATTGGAAGTTGGCCCATCATTAACATTAAGTTGGTCCAAGCTCCTAAAACAGCGTAACCACCTACATGATTCTGCCAGCCGTAATCATGCCTTATATTGTAAAGCGAAAATACAGAAAGGAGAACAAACCATTCCATCAAATTTTCAAACGTAGTAAAGTATTGCTGCACACTTGAATATCCAGTAATCCCAGTTAACTTTCGAACTATCTCAAAAGCGGTTATTGCTATCAACACCCATCTTTCAAATTCTATGGGATTATCTTCTAAAATATCACCCAATATCGATTGCGATTGACACAATTCATTTAGGACTCCGTACTTGACTGAATATTTCCCTTTGCAAGTTTTTACAACGGTAGTCAAAACATAGATTGACAAGAAAATCACAAACAAAAAACAAAAGATAAGTCTTGCGAGGTAAAATTTTCTTATCTTTCTCCACTTCATAAACAAGAATGCAGCGCACAACGGATGTTGCAATATATCTTTTTGACCCTCGTCAATCAAACTATTCAAATACGTGATCTCGCGTGGATAGGAATATTTAAGAATTTTGCCAAAATTAAACTCAATTTGAACTTCTTCATTACCGTCCGCCGAATTTATCGATATTCCACTGTCCAAAATGTTTTTAAGAATAGCTAATGATTTTGGTGTTTTTCTAACAATAACACTCAGAGCTGTGTGACCCTTCTTTGATTTTGATGTAACATCAGCTCCTAAAAAAATTAACGTTTCAACACATTGCGTTAGTCCATCCATAGCTGCGAGATGTAATGGAGAGTACCCATATTCATCTTTTCGATTGACATTTGCTCCCCAACTTACCAACATATCTATGATATCACCAGCTCGTTCCGAGCGGCACACAGCTGCATGTAGAGGAGTTCTTTTATCAGAATCTTCTGCATTGGCATCTGCATTGCCATCTCTTAACAGCACCTCAACTGTTTCTAAGCTGGAACATCTCGCCGCCAGGTGAAGTGCAGTAAACCCTCTGTGGTTTTTTGTATTAGCTTTAGCACCCTCTGCTAACAGTAGTTCTACGCACTCGGCGTACCCTCTGGTGGATGCTAGATGCAGCGCTGTACATTCTTTATCCCTTTGCTTAGTGACACCATTCACACTTATTTTCGTTTCTTTTAACAAAAATGCTAAGCAACGCTGTGCACCAAGCTCCGCCGCTAAATGCAATGCGTTTAATCCACCTGAAGTGATATACGCGGGATCTACACCTTTTTCTATAAATAGTTCCATACACTCTAGCGCGTCATTTCTAACAGAACAGTGAACAAGATTGTCTTCGCAGCCAGCTCTTTGAACTACAGCATGCAATGAAGCTCCACTAGCGATTAATATTTCGGCACATTCCAAAGAGTTTCCAAATGCGGCACAATGAAGAGGGCTGAAGTACTTAGGAATAAAATCAACGTCAGCACCCATGGAAAGTAAATAGCTCACAGATCTGCTTGCCCCGCTGAAGGCTGCAATGTGCAAGGCGGTCAGGCCTATCGGTTCCGAGTAATGAATATCGGCACCTGCATCTAAGATACCGGGCAATAACTCTTCGCGGATTAGAAAAGCAGCCCACAGAAACGTAAGATTCACGACCACTTCCGGCGCGGAGTTGATGTGTTCTTCGATATTTTCTGCAGTGATTAATCCGCATTCTAGGTCATCAAAAAATCTTCCTGCTCCCAATGTAAGCGCTCGTTCACATAGGCCTTTTCTGATCATGTCTTCAGTGAGTCTCGCTTCGGGATCTGGAGCGAGGACATCGAAGCTTTGGAACATATTCGGGGCATCGTCTGCGGGAGGAGATGGACCAACAAATAAATACTCCTTTGCTTTGCTCGGGTCTTGAGCGGACTCCAGAAGATCAATATTCCGGACATGTTTAAAGCTACTTCTTAGTGGAAATTCTTCTGGGTCCTTCGTTCTGGAGCCGAAGCTGCTGGTGAGACGGGATCGCGTAGAAGCATGCGTTGGTGTCGAGAGCGGAGACGGCCAGCCCATCTCGCGGTATCCAAAGTTGTCCATGGCCGGAGAGCGACTGAGTGCAAGTTGCCCGTTATCTTATCAGATTTTTACGTAAGCTCATACAAGCGAAACCTTTATTTGACTTAGTGATTTATGATGCTATTTTTACTAGGCGTTTGTTAGTAAACTAAACATAGTATTAAAAATCGTTAGCCTAAATATTATCTTATTAATGAACTCTTTTCATGGCAATCATAGTCGTGATAACGGAAAGGCTGTTCTAATATTTCAATTGATCTTCTGTTGGTCTGCTGCACATGCAAAACCGTTCATAATAATTATCTATCTAATCGTAGTGATACGTATGCTAATAAGTAACCATCTTGCAAGTGCATACTTAAACTTTACTCGGTTCCTCTTGAATACACCATAAAACGTTTATCAAAACGGCATTAGACAGTGACGACTTTACTAAAGAACAAGTGTACATTCTCCATTTTCCCTTAATAACATTATTAAGAATTCGTAGTTAAAAGATTTTGTCACGTTTTCCTAAACGATGACAACTATTTTACGCCCTACCAATAAGATCAGCGATATGAATTAGGCGTTAGCGTATCGCGTGGCATTTTCCCATTACATCGTTATCAGTTCTATGAAAATGATAATTGTCTGGGAGAGATAATTAATAGATACCTACTGATGTGTCAAACATAATATCATTCTCATTGCATTGGTACGAGCTCGAGACAGTCCATCAACCTACATACTGACACTGTCAACACGTGTATTTGTGTTTGTCATCACATGTGTGACTTGTCACGTTGTTGACTGTACCGTAATTGTTTGTCAATATGAAGTGTGTATTTTTACCGTGGAACATCGAGATATCAATGATATTTTAAACTATATTATGTTACGCCCTTAGTAAACAGGCGATTAAGGAGTTTTCACGCGTCTTTATAGTCTTAATAAGGTACGTCTGCACGGGATAGCACGTACAATCATTTTATAAGGTTATTGCAGATCATTATTCAGAAACTTTAAGGTCTATAAATATAAATGATGCGGGCTGGGACTTTCAAAGCCCTTGTCAAACAGAGAGTGAACCAAACGGCGAAGCTTTAATATTTAATTTGCACAGGTTCGCTTTAATATATTCACATAGAATTCACCTAACTGACTTCCTTTCACGTTTCTATATGACTTCAAGCGACCCGATATTCTGTTTGCCGTCTGTCTGACAGGGGCTTAAATCCTCTTAACTTATTCGCTTTCCATCGAATAAAACAAAAGCAACATTTGAAACAAACCGTTTTCTAAACTTAAATCAGATACCTAAGTGCTATTAAATACAATCTCGCGGGTTGCGATACATAATCGCGGCAATAAACTACCGGAACACCAATACAATATGCAATGATAGTATCTGTTGTGTCCAAGGGTTTGGTTTCAGCACGTAATATGGGAGGTTTTATGGCTCTAGGAATGTCGCGACAAGTGCATTAACTTTACTCCTGGCAGGTTTGTCAGTTGTAGTCACTGACCATATGACCTTAAGTTTGTTATTATACGCTAAGGATGCTCAAACGAAATCGATCTTTTAGAGAATCGATAGGCATAATCTTCAATTTTTAAATCGATTCTGCCTAATACGATCTTGCCCTGAATCGAATAGACTTGGGTGTTTGAATTTTTAAGTATTCTACTTGTAAACTACGTTAGCAACAATGAACATTTTCTTTTCCGTAATTAGTTTAATGACGCGACAATTTTCCACTACATTGAAGGTGACTGATGAAAACGACAATCTTGCTCCGCGCTGTTTGGCTACTAACCAAACTACACATTTATAATTTACTGGTTATTTTATGTTACACATTCGTACCTACTGATTAGTTATTGGTGCCGCTAAGGGTGACTACAATCCTATCTATACTTAGTAGTAGGTACTTACTAAGTATTTATTGGTTGTTTTTATCTTTACAAGCTACTCGGCTTTGTTTGCCACTAGTTTTTACTTAGGTACCACCGAAACTTTGAAACGTAGTAAATTAACTCAATGTTATTAATGTAATTACTAGTGAAATCTATTATTAGCACGTACCTAAATTCCGCTATTCAAACGGTTTATATCGTATCATAATTTCAACATAATTAACCGATTCATGTCTTCTCGACACGCTCATGATGAATTATTTCCTCTGGACGTCTTCCCTTATAACACGGGATGTATAATTGCAGTTACGAGTAGGTACAGTTTATCTCGGGTTAATGTTACTTGGTATATCGGTAAATACGATGTAAGCAGTTTGTTTTATATAAAAAAATAACAGAGCTATAACATAGCAGAGCCTAGGTGACCCTGACTGCTGTGTAAAGTTCCAAGTTCGATCCCGTTCAAAGGTATCTAATCTATGTGGCGGATAAAAGATTTGTGGCAAATAAAAGTATGTTTTTTTATAAGTTAAAAAAAAGTAATAATTTATAGTAAGACAAGAAAATATGAGCAAAAAAATTAAAAGTTTTTATTTTAATTTATTATAGGAAAAAATTTGCCTATGTCAGTAAAAAAAGAGCCGACTTAAATGACGATTCTCGTGTTGAAATCCGTCAAGACATTTGGGCTGTAGAACGTACCAAATAAATTGTCATGTAAAAATGCAATCACTCACAAGTAACAAAACAATAATTTCCGTTACCTCAGTAGATTTTAATTAAACTCTGATAGATAAAGGATAATTTCTCGTCGGCGGAAGTGTGATAATACCCAGTGAAGTGATAAATGGGTCGTTTGTGGCCAGTGGAACCAGCTGGTTACATTTAACGGGATATCCCGATTCTGCAGGACTGAGCAAAACTATGAAACTAGGATTAAAGGGAACCGCACGATTTTAAGTAAACCAATTGGTTTCTTATTCGGCTGACATAACGTACAAATAAAGTCTAATATACCTACCACTAATCACTTCATTAAGTGTAGTTTTTAGTTCCTTTCATTTATTAATAGCAATGTTATTCATCGGTGAGAAACTCTTCAAAAGACAGTTTTATTTGCCAAACGGTACTAACAAAAAAAATCCAGTAATATTTTATGCTACCGATAATATATGTTACTTACTAATTAAAACGTCTTTACGATAGTAATTATTTCCCGTATTGTTCGTGCTTTAAACAAAAACCGGTCAAATGGGTCGTTTTTATATCTTCACATCGATCGTATGTATTTATAACAAAATAACTTTTTTGTATATTATTGTTGCCTACATCTTATTTTATAGGTAGGTAAAGAGGTATTTATCATATCATCCTCATTATCAAAGTGTCTTCTAAATGAATATTTCACGGCAATTCTTATTGCATTAAAATAAAAATATAGCTATGTAAAGTATACAGGCGCCGTTTAATATAGCTTTAAATTTAAAAATTAAAATTTAAAAATAAATAAAAAACCTAAACACAGTCGCACGAGCCAACGTCATTTGGAAATACCAACAATGGATTGTAAATCGGTTTCCAATCAAGGGAGAAGTGTACTAGCCGGGCGACTTGCTACGGAAATAAAGTTTATTGGCTAAAGCTGCAGTCACAGAACTATCCGTACAAACTAATTATAAAAAATCTTGCCAATTGCGTCAGGCCACGCGCAATGGTGAGTCTCGTAACTTTCTCACGAATGTTATATTATAAGAAAATTGTGTAAGAATTAAAATGAAGTCAAAAAAATATTGTTTCTGATTCGAAACAACTCAATACATTTACAGATTGACACTAGCAAAAAAGTTTAATGAAATCTTACGTAAGATTGCAGGAGGGAGGAGAATTGAGGTAGATCTCACGACATCTCACCAAAGAGGAAGAGGATAGCGAAAACATTTTATAATGCTTAAAATTTCAGGTTACTTCAAAGAAAATATACTCCGACCGATGTGGACTGGCCTCGTTGCCAATGTTATTAAGGATTAAGGGCTAGGATTGGTTAGCAATAAACATAACATCCATTGTTAGGCACGTGCCACACCGCGGTGCGACCACACGATCAGCAACACACACATACACATCACACACACACGATGCTCGCATAATATAAGAACAATCCTTAAATATTGAGGAAGACCAAGAACGATATGGGTATTTCATCGCTATTTAAAAAATAAATTTAAGAGCGTTTAAAGCGATATATTATATCGTACTAGTGTGTCGTTCTTGCATATCTTTATCTTTTACTATAATAAGTAATTCCTGAACAGTTCGACTTTCGATACATAATAAGAATAACTCAGGTCCGCACGTCCGTTTGATGTTAATATCTACCAACCAGGGATAGCGAATGAATCTATAATCTATTTACTGACATATTTAGTTATAGTCGAATTTCGAGTAGGTTTTGTTATACACTAATAACTTAAACTAAACGACTAGGCATATACGATGCCTAAAGGAGTTCGCTGTAAGTTAATTAAAAGATTACCACGTCACGTTCCCAACGTATTGCGAGCGACTGACGTTGACGGCTGAGCTCTAATGAATGAGAATACTTCGTTAGACTTGTTGAATTATTTAATAGTCTCGTGTGCTAATGTGGCTAACTAACTTTTTTTAGAACATAGGACGACATTTAGGACATATGAATCGTTCTTTGTATACATATTTAAAGTGTTTTTATTTTAATAGGACCTCTCTTATATACGTGATGTTATTGGTCGGCAACAATGCTAGAACCGTTACAGGGCATGTCTAAGGCCTAACCTACACCTCTGTGAAGGTTTTGGAGTTATAAACGTATACCATATGAGGCAATGTTTACTTACAATCATACGTACAAATACAAAGACGTCAATCTTTATAAAATGGTAATAATGTATGTAAACAATTTATTATCTACCAAACAGATCTATTCATAAAATAGGATGTAAGTATACATCCTCGCGTAAGTACGCGATAGCATTACAATCGTAAAGCGTATGGAATGTAACTAAAATCGATATCGGAGAGCTGGGGTTGCTTGAGTAGGGCTTCCGTAGAAACATACCAGTGTCGTATGACCGAATTTAGTACCGTTAGCATCATGAGTTCCTTCAACGTAAATATACTAATTGATTGAGTCAAAACCCGTTGGCTTCGCCCGCAGGATACTTAAAAAAATATTGAATCTATCCCAAGGGAACCTACAATCGGGATAAAATCTATTCTAAGTCCTATTCCTGGATGCAAACTATCTGTGTGCCAAGTTTCAACTTGATCCATTCAACGGTTAGAGCGTGAAGGACTTACAAATATCCAAACATCTTTACAAACTTTCAAATTTGTAATATCAGTAGGATAACGAGATGTTTCTCCATACTGACATTAATTAGTAACCTAAATCCGTGATTAACACAGAACGCAAATTAAGGAAGTATGTTAAGTGTAACAGACGTAAGTCTATAATATGCTGTCCGTACGCTTGAAAACACCACAATCAAGGAAATAATTGCATTACGAAGCCCGAAAAAGATTTTGTCTATTACTAGTAGATATTATTTTACGTAAGAATTACACAGGTATTAACAGTAACTTACACTTCCTTGAAAAGGAAACAAAATAAAACACCCTTGCCTTGCTGTTATAATCACTTTTTATTATTTATTTATTTATTATATTCCATAACAAAGCAAATGAGAAATTAATATCAACTTACAACAGTAGCGATATCTTTCGAGGAATATCTTCACCTTTTACAAACAGCGAGCCATGAGTAAATAAGTATTCATAAACCTTTTTATTTATATTTTCATTTTTCAATATAACATCCATCAAAGTGTTCATTTCATTAATAGCACTTTCATCTAGATTAAGTTTCATGAATCCCACAGCTTGTTTCACAGTTGACTTTAAAATTTTTTCAATCTTAACTGATTCTCCGTCTGCCCATTCCTTTATATTTTGTAATACCATATTGAAATGCATGGCAAGCAATTCATCTCCCTCAACGTCAAATGCCTGATCTATTATATCGACAAGAATGCGCATTGCTTTATGTCTTATATTTATCTCGTCTTCAGGATTTTGATAAAATTTAGGTCTTCTAGCAAGATAAGATCGGAAACATACCAAATGTTGTCTTACAGCTGATACGTCTGTATTAATCAACTCTTCTAATTTAGAACCTATTTCCATAGCTGATGATTTTCCTAAAATCATCTCGAAGAACTCAGAATGCTCGTTGATATATATTAGTAGTTTAACAAAAATATCTCCTAATCTCGAGTCTGATAATTTTAGTAGTTCACGGGCTATATCGCTAATATTGTCCGTAAATCTCAGAACTGGTCTACATATTTGAAATTTGTCACATAAGTATTCTATATCACTTCTTTCATTATCAATGACTTCGTTAGAAAAATGTTTCACTGCAATCATTATCATATCTGCAGTTAAACTGACATTGTGTTTGTATATCATATCGTTCATTAAAATGAGTTGAGTGTTATAAACGAAGACGTTATATGCATGGACAGTATCGATCAGTGAATATTCTTTGTCAATATTGGTTGTCAGATTCTGTTTATAAAGTTCTTTGAAGAAAACACGAGCTTTTTTGGTAAAGTTTTTTACGAAAGCATCTACAGGCGGTATTATATCTTTCTTTATATGCAGTTCAATTGTCATATAATATGGAATGTCCCGAATCCTTTCTATTCCTCTTTGTATTGCGTGAATTTCATATTTCTGCAACATTGCTTGATATTTATGTTTCAATTTAGAATATAATTTAGTATTGAGTTGTTTTTTTGTAATCTTATCTTTAAGCTCGTAATTTTCTCGATCATTGTGATATTCTTCGGGCTTGAACATTATCGGTCTAAAATTCATTATAGCTTCATGGATTTCGTTTAGAAGGGTGTCATTAGTCGTTACGTTCTTAAAAAACTTTAACTTAACTTGAGGTGCATCTTGTTTGGCTAAAATATGTTTTTTTATTATTATAAATGTAAAATTAATTCCCCTACGATGTACGACATACGTCAGTGAGAGATAGCTTTAGCGTCTATCTACCAGATGTCAAAACGTGACCTCAGTAAATATATCACCGTTTTTAGGAAATAATTTTTTTTTGGTATTTTTTTCCCTACTATTTTTACCCTACTTTTTGTTGCTGAGATCGCAAATGAGCAAAATTTTTTTTGTATCATTACATAAGAAGCGTAATATCATTGACTTTACCATGGTACGACCGAAAAAGCAAATATTATGGTAAATTTTGGGACATAGGCGTTATCGTTATATTTAACACTTACAAGATTTTAAGGCCAATACGTACAAGTAGTTAAGGCTTTTTATAAAAAACAAATTTTCTAAATTTATGCTCACTGACATCTGGTAGGTCGACCGTTCAACTACCTACCTTCTTGCGTACGTCGTACAACTTACGGGACACCCTGTATATACAATATACATTAAAGTCCAATGAAGGTATTCTTGAAGTTATTTGCATTTAAATACCTATGCAATTTAGGGCGGGCACAAACGTCCAGAATTTTTGAATTTCTGAATTTATAGTGGGGTTGAAAGAGCCAAGAGTAAGTCTTTTTCTACTAAGGTAATGTTTTCGCTGATACAACTTGCTCTTTTCTCTTTCTACTTTCCCCCATGGTCAGCGTAAATTCAGAATCTAAAAAATTCCGGATGTATGCGTCAGGCTTCTAGAATTGAGAATCTGATTCCTGACGCAAATGACCATTCGTTTGCCGGGAGCCCTAAGGGTTATTAAATTAACAACGTGTTGGATTTTTATTTCATAACAGATTTGTTATGTTACTTTATGGGTCTGATAAAAAGGATAGCTAATGAATATGTACACACTACCCAGCCATTATTCCCGGTCACCCTTGGAAAACTATGACAAACCTCGAACACGGCTAAGGGATGGACTTTATGTTATTACTGCCAGTTATATAATTAATAAACATTGTTGTAATCAATAACGCAAAAAAATGTATATGTTTTTTTTTTCTTACCATCATTTTGATAGAATAAGAAGCAAAAAAGAAACAAATACGAGTACATGTTTCTATAATCCACGCTAGATTATTGCGGTATAAAACTGTGAATACTATTAACAGTATCAACTTAATTATTTTTTTAGTGTGTATAAAATTTTACACCTCTCAAAATAAATAGCACACTTCATTAACTACATTATATTGGTTTTAAATGAAGAACACACCATACCTACCTACGTGTGTTTGTCACTGAACTCCTCCAAAATTGGTAGACTAATTGCAATAAAATTTAGTGGGGTATTTTAGAAGTACCGAGTATGGTTGCGACCCACAGTTGTATTCGGCGGTTTGTACTGATGTCGAGATACTTAAAGGGACTAGCCAATGATCGCTAAGCCAAACTATAAGAGATATCGTAACTTCGTAGCAAAACGTTGAGAATTAACTAAAAATACATACAAATCTACCCTCTAAAGAATCTACCCCCGTTTCGTGAAGGTGTTTTAATATGGAGAAGAAAGGGGAAAGAAACTCCTCCGCACATCTTTTTAATTGTTTTATATTATTTATTAATTATTTCATTTAAGGAAATTCACTCTACAGTAGGTCTGAGTAATGGTTGTACGCTATTTAAAGTATTTAATGAATGTGAACAATGTAAGAACTTAGTTGCAGCAATACATCAACTGTTTAATGGGCTGAGGATATGTAATGGAGATTTATTATGCCACTAAAACACGCTGGATTTGACTATTTCTGTAATGCCTGGAGGATAGCAAAGCCGACGTTTTGATGAATTTCAGCTTCAAACGAGACCTGCATAGTTGCATTAGTGTGTTGCGGTTTGTGGTGTGTTGACCATGGAGTAACTGAGTATCCGATACGTTGCCAGCCAAAATAGAAGATCCCCATGGAATTGTAGTTATTAATAGAAAAACGAAAAAATGACTGTTAATTACTTAGTAAGCGAATTAATTTGACAGCTTTTTCTATAACGCCGTTTTAATAACTCTAATAATTTAGCTGGTCCTTAGAAGTATCTCGATGACAGCACCACTTACTTAGTCTAGGCAGACTCTATATTATAGTCTAGTTGTAGTCCTAAACTTGCTCAGTCCTTTTAAACACATTATAAAATTTTTGTTAAAGTCAATTTAGCGGTTTAGGAAGAGTTCAAAGACAAAGCAAACATAAGCTAAGGTTTTATATACAAAGATTTTACTATATTTTATAGGTAATATTAATGTCTATGGGGCTAACATCAATATGCGAGGATTATTTAAAACCATACAAAGCACCATAATGAGAATTTAAGCACAATACGCGACATTAATATCTACAGATAGCTGGCAAGTTGTGTCGCACGGACCGCCAAACACGGTTATAAAACAAAAATATCCATTCGGGAATCAAACCCGGAACCGTGGCACTGTGTAGAATAGAGAGAGGGTTACCATCCTTAAAAAGATTGTGGACATTTTTATAAAAATCTGGACATTTTACCCACAAATATGAATGCAATAATTTTAATCCTAATCGAATTCAGAACCTTCAGTTTTTATAGTTAACTAATCAAACTACTATTTATGTTAGATTAAGAAACTGATATTTTTTACAACTTGCATGATTATTTTTCAACAGCATATAATATTAATATTTCTCTTAACTTTACGTTTATTTTCAGTATTTCCAATACAATTTTAAGTCTGGTCAATTCGGAACGAGTTTGAAACACTGGGCATATCCAGCCTAATTCTGTCATATGGTAACCCTACGGAAAAGGAAAGGAGTCAATCTTACCATCGACCATTACAATGACATGACTAACGTTACGGCTGCTCTAAGAAACTCGCCATATTTGCATTTACTTGATTGTAATTGTTTATTGCGAAGGAAGACCGTGTTTTGACGAAAAATACTCGTAGTTCATACACAATCCGATTGGTAGGCCTTTTATAATGTACCAGAAAGCCGATGTCGCTTCGCTTCGAGAAATATACCACAGAATTGTTGATGTTTTTTGAGAGTTTATAAGTATGTATGTTCAGTTGTTTGGCACACTACAGCCTAAACGACTGGGTTATCATAATAATGTAGGTAAAGCTGAAGAGTTTGTTTTTTTGAACGCGCTAATCTCAGGAACTACTGGACCGATTTGAAAATATCTTTTAGTGTAAGATAGTCAATTTATCGAGGAAGGCTTTATAAACATCATGTTAAGACGAATAAGAGAGGAGTAGCAAAAAAAATATATTGCAAAAACGGCAAAACGCGGGCGGAGTCGCGGGCGATTGGTAGTAACGTATATGATTTATAATTAGAAATTAAAAGAACTTACCAAGTGAAGTTCATTTTCAATTGTACGAGCTGCATAATCTCGATATCGTTTTTCGTGAGAACGGCGCGGAATATTCGATGAACTACCCTGTAAACACCGAAGAAAATATTATTATGAGAGACTCCATCGTAGGAGAGACAAATACTCTATTTTTAGTAGTAATTTTTTTTTTATATTACGTACTACTAGTTTCCTAACCAATACTGCGCAATGTTGATAACCGCAGTCATTAATTGGAAAGTTTAACACAGCTACCGCCGCGGGGTCGCAGTGGTTCGCACTGGGCCGCACTACCTCTCATTATCAATCAGGTCCAGTTAGATAGCGTACTTAGCGAATCGCCTACAGCGTTGCGTTTAGGACAAGCTTGTTATACTGTAGATTACTAAGAACTATTTCCTGCAGATTTGTGCTTGATTTATTTTTTAAATTTAGCATTCATCAATTTTACTTTAGAGAATATTTTGTAAAAACGCAATAGGTACTTACTAAGGCCTTTGAACTACCTACTTAAGAATACCATAAGCATGGCGGAGACTTATCTCTTGTTTAAAAAAAAACAAAATTCAAATAATTTATTTCGTCTTAGGAACTAATAGGTCAGTTAACGAACTTAAAAATTTAAAATAAAATGAATAACATAAAATTTAATTTAAAAATAAACAAAACCGTTACAATAACACTTCCTAAAGTCTCGATAGACTAAACCTGTTATATCATCGGCTTTTATTTTACTTATACCTACTAAAGCTTTTAAGGGGTCCCCGTGCTATGTCAAAGACAGATAGATATAATTGTATGGAGCTGACAAAAACCCGAATAAAAATGATTGTATGTTACTAAAACTAAACTATTTAACCCACCAATAACAGTGTCTTCAGTTCGCCTAAAGCACTTA
>LGAG01000205.1:272287-282448 GCA_001278395.1 Lerema accius
TTTATAGAACTGACCTGTGAAAACATTATTACCACCCTTGAACAAACCCTGTGCCGCATTACAGTGAACTAAGACTTGTGCAAGTTACAGTGACAAAAATCATCTAATCTCTTCTAACATCTCCGACAGTCGCGTGAGTATTTTAGTTATCTAACTGTACTTTCCATCCATGGTTTGCCGTGCCATGCCGGTTCTTAGATGTGCGTATTCGCGGAAAAAAACCTGTCCTCTCGAATTATTAGACGTGTTGTTTTGTTAAATAAAAGTTAGATCTGGGTCGGTATCAGCGACGATTTTAGAGCCGAGTCCGACCGGCATCGGCGGTTCGCATGCCGTTGAATTTGGAACGCAAATCGCATCGCACGCATTCGATCTTTTTTTTCTAATTATGACTAGCAACGCTACAAGAAACAGTAGATTTGATTTAATCTGTATTCCATAGTTTATCTTTATAGCACAACAATCCGAACGTCTGTTAGAAGAATAAGAAATTGTAGTCAAAGAATTCAAAGATGGAGGTAATTTTGTAGGCAATTTGCAGAAGGCAACGATCGTGCGATTGGTTATTTTGTTTTCCTACTTTTACCGTGCGGCTGCAAGTTAACATTACGCGGAGATGTTCATTGCATGATGCATTGGTCAGTTTTTACTCATTCGTTCTAGGAATAGTTCTTCGAAGCGGACGCGGCGCTCGGTAGCGAAATCTCACGTACGGCAGACACTCGTACATCAATAACGCAACAAAACTACCTTACGAAACTTTATTTTAATCAAGGACCCGACTTTTTGTAACGGTTGAGCCATACTCGTTGGAAACTAGAGCAACTGGACATTTCGAGTGTTTTACAATTAACTAATAGTGTTACTAATAAACATGAAATGTACGTATCTGTATGACCGTAACACGGTGTAGAGGTGTCGTATCTCATATCATCGTAATCACGTAATATGTGTCACGGCTAACCTGTAATGCGTTCAAATGGATTGTACGGATCATTATTACGGATTTTGTTACATTATCGTCTATTTGCCCACCTGCATTGACTAGTCATTATTATAATAATTAAAGCTACTTGTAAGTTCGCTATAGACTAGCTACAAAAGACTAAACAACATTATATTTTTATCTTTTACGGTTATTCTAAGCGTCGTAGGGTGTCCCGAATTTGTACCGGACATTCCGGGCTTCAGGGACGAATACTTACTTATCTTTAAATGTATGTAAATAGCTAACAAACGGGTTGAACACCAAATAATAATAGGTGGTCAGCTTCACTCGTGATGTTTTGCTATACTAAAGGCATAGATATGCGTTGCCAATCAATAAACATGCATTTTAATTGCTTTTTATCACAATACAATAAAATACCACCAACTCTAAAATAATTAGGTACTCATGATACCTATTTAAATCATAATATTGATAGTTTTTTTCGTATTGTTATACGTACCTAGGTTAAACTCAATATTAATAAAATCTCGGAAATCTTATTGTCATAAAACGATAGCCAAAATAAGATGATAAACGAATCAATAATAAAACTATCTAGGTATAACCTAAACACCTATCTAGGTACCTATCCTACATTGTTTTCTTTATTTGGACGTTGATAAGTACCTACATAATTATTATTGTTTGTTGCAACTGTTATCAATAGATAAGTTAAAATAAATGCACTCAATATTGAGTGGCCATCAAGTAGAATTAGAACAGTATTTATTATCAATTATATTTACAAAACTAGGTATCCGTTCCATCTTATCACTGTTATCTACAAACATACAATAGGACTGTTGTCTGCAAGTAAACTTTACAATAACATATAAAATAATTTAATAAGTAGATCAAATTTACAGATATTAAAATTATAAATAATTAAACTATATTTAAGTAGGTATCTATCTACCACCTACTCAAGAGTGACTTTTTATAACCTTGATAGAATTAATTTAAGTAACAATTTATTAACTGTACATACATATAACAGTAGATTTTTTCTGTATTCCAACAACATTCAAGCTAAATTAACAAGAAGGATTTGAACCCTGGCAACTGGAGAGATCGCTCAAATTAAAACCACTAAGCTATTACTACTGTGTAGGTAGGTACTTAGCCCCGAGTATTGCGTGAATACCGACGTTTATTTAAGTAAACAGTAGGTTTAACTACAGTCAATCTCGTGGTAAAGTCATAAACGAAATTAACCCAATTCCCATTGACTATGACTTCGCGGTTTTACACTGCAAACAAAATAAGGTAAATCTTGGTCGAAAATATGTAGTTTTGTAGGTACTTACATACGTATTCCTTGCTGAACTAAATGTAAATTTTTATTAAAATATTATTTTATGACACTGAGACATTTCATCTTCATCACAGAGTTTTCAGAAGTTTTGTAATCACGCAATGTATTTTGATTTTTTGATGTTCCTGAAGTTTCGTAATCGTAAGTAATCGTCCGGAACTTTTAAGATTCTGAATTTCTAGTTGTTAGAGCGGGGGTTGAAATAGCCAGGGGTGTCTTTTTCTATTATGAAAATGTTTGCGTCGGCACTATTTATCCCTGGCTCATTCTACCCCGCTCTCCCCTACTGTCAGTGTTAATTCAGAATCTGACAAATTCCGGACGTCTGCGCCAGGCTCATAGAATTCAGAATTTGAATTTAGAATCTGATTTACGGAAAAATTCCGGAAGCTTGCGCCTGTCCTATAGTAATACAGTTAAGGTGACATAGTACGTTATTATTTTAACAACGATATGACAAAAATTCCAAGTTTAAAAGTTAGTAACGACGGTGTCGTCAACCTTCGGCTAAAATAACATTAGCTTTACACCTACGCATTTAAAACACGTTAGCCAGTTTAGAATACGATCGATAAATTGAAAGAATACTGCTTAATATTTTAAATAATAAATAGTAGAATGATGACTCGGTTTCTTTGTTTCTTAGTGTTAAATAATTTTCTATCGACAACTATTAGTAGGTGCGGGAAACGCATCACTAGTCAGTTAGCAAGATAGCTTGTTCCTTTTTCTCTTTTACTCATAATAATAGATCATGCTTCAAAGATTTAATTTTATTAATATACAACCTTTCCTGTACATCCTTTCCAAGCAAAGCACAAAAACTAAACAGACAATTTGTAAACACGATGTCGCATCTAAAGTGCATGTGTTGTTATGTTCGCAAAATAAATAATTACTCAAAATGCATCAAACACAGTTGTTATCTGCTTGCATGTCTGAACAGACTGTTAATTAGGCAATTTTTTATTCAAAAAACACCACTTCACGTTCCATTGTGTGCTAATACGCGAGAGTATCCCCAACATTGCGGTGGTGTCGCACTGAGCGCGAGTAACGATGAGATGCGGTGAGAACATAGCTCCAAGAAATGCCTATATTCCTACACAAAAATACCCAAAAATATACACGTGTCATTCCAGACACGTAAATCAGATACAAGATTATACATTTGGCCATTTATGGTTTAGCTTCATTCCGTGATATGTATTTTTGAGTTTTCGTTACTTCTGTTTACAGTCTGTTATGCACTGTCCGCCAAAATGTTAAAGATACAAAATTTTACCAAATAATAATAATAATAATAATAATAAATCATTTATTCGCTTCATTAAAAAAGGTGGACCTTAAGGCTTGGAACTAAAACAGCTTGCTAATTCACATTAATTTCAATACATTATCAATTCAAATACATTCATTACCTCCGAGTTCTTTATGTTATGTTAATCCGAAATAAAAATCTTGCCGAGAGAAATTGATAACCAAGGCTATGTTAGCTGTCGCAATATAGTTCAACAGTATCGCTCGCTGCGATCGGTCTGACCTGGCCCTAAGTCGCATAATACCCGTATTCGGGACGCGTGGTTTATTATTTATTGACGTTGGTATTCAAATAGGCGCGCAGCTTTTTTCGAGTAATCATACACCAGCGCGCTAAGTACGATGTCATTTTGCACTCCCACTGAAATGTCTGTAACTTGGTTACAGTTTTAAAACGAAGCTACATTTACTATGCCTTTTTTTAATTCCTACTTTATTTTCTCTACACACAATGTCCTGGCTTCGACTATAAGTGATATAGACATTTTATTTAAAATTTCCGTTCCGGATCCACTCCCAGTAGTAGGTATGTGTTGTCCATGGCGCCCACGTTATAGAGATCTCTAGTTTAAGGTATTCATTTAATTATTACATATTATTTTGTAGTTAAATTCAAGTAGTCAGGCAGTCACATTTTTGGGGAGATATCCATCTTGAGGGCCAAGAAAATGCACCTGCTGATTATTTCAGACAATGCTACACAGTATAGCCGACGCTCTCTCGTACCTAGTCAAATTAGGGCATAGATAGTACATGAGAGTATAATGGCTCCTTCGTCTAATTGGCATATTGCATCTATCGTAACATCGGCAATCTAGCAAGCAGCGGCAGCTAGGAAACAGACCGCGCAATTTGATTTATGTAACTTTAATGAGACCGCCGCCACATAATAATGAGAAAAATACAACTGATGGATGATTGAATGATGGGACATCATTGATAATAATGGTGACCTTTTTATTATACGATTTGTGTAATCACAGCTTTAACAGAGATAGGTTGAACGCGAAGTTTGTTATTTAGTACCGCTAGTGGCAAAAAATTTTTAAGCATTTCCCTACTTAGCGTTGTCCGACTTAAGTATGATGTATGTATTTGTCTTTAATAAATATGATAGATATGTATTGTCTATCATTACATTATTTTTTAATGTAATTCCAATTGTAGATTTTGAAACTTGTCATGTGAGTTTTTAGTTCCTAAGACGTAATTAATGGTCTTGATTTGAGTTTGAATGCGGAGCGCAAGTTAAGCAAATGGTCTCGGCTTCTATTGCTACCCCAACCCAAAAAAAAAAATATTAAGCAGCACTACGTGACACAGAATCTTGTACGAAAACTATCAGCTGTAGTTTAAAGCGTTTTCTTGCAACAAACCGCAAAATGGTCACTGACATGAATTTCTGTTTTTGTGGAATTTAACATTTACCACACTGCTAATTTCACCTTGACATACAATTAACTGGTTAAAAATAAACCTATTCTGCCGTTTCTGTCACTGAACGTTGGGTAATTTATACGGCTTGTAATTTTTGCGGTACATACTTATGTAGGCCCAATTTCCGTATACATTTAACCACTATAAAAGTCAATATGTATAAAAAGATTATAATGACAGACGAGTTAAATTGACCGTTCAAATCTAACTAAGAGTTTCAAAGTATTTCGCAGCCCTCTAGTGTGCCGCTGTAGGAACCCTTTATTGCAAAATCTTAACTTACCAGATACACCCAGTACCAGATACACATTAACCAATCATACGATATTCTCCACTCTGTATGGGGGAGCGTTATGTTATGTAACACCTTATTCGTTCTTCCTCTCCTCTCACGTATGTAACGCATCATAACATTTTATAAGATCCTCTACGCCCCCAAAATGCGTTAATTAATACTTGAACAGCCCCTCGGATGTTAAGGCTCCAAGACATTACTAAAGTTGTAACTACGCCATGTGTCTGAAGAAGATGGGAAATCCTCATGTGTTCCGTTGAGTCGATTCATCCCATAGCATTTCTGACATTATTAACTAAGTTAGGCAGGTAGAAAACCGTTTATTGCAAGGAATGCATAAAACAGTAGAACTAAAACTTTTTCAAACCGATCATCGATTAAAACCTGGAAACAATTCGAAAATGGACAAGCCTATTAAAAACTGAAAGCAATGAAATATTTTTAACTAAACATACCCAATGTTTGTTTGTATACCTATAACCATTGTGAGCGAAAGCCATAACAAAGCCAATTGCCTACTATAGCTTAGCATAAATAATGTAATTGTCGATAATTGTTGTAATTGTCATAATGGCCGCATTATACCGACAGCAGCGATGATTGTTTCTAACCCTCTCGTGGCCATTGCGAAGTGAATGGTATGACGTTGCGTAAGGTCCGCAAAGAAAGATCAGCAGGCATTTTTATTTCCTGATAAATAAATTATGTAATTACCTTATACACTCATCTGTTAATCTCGAGAGGTGACGAAGTACAAGTGTGTGAAGATATGTCGGAAAAAGATTTTTTACGATTGAAACTTGTAATGTCGGAAATTGACTTAATTTATGTAATCAAAGTACTTGAATTGACGGTTTCCGATGAGAACATCAAACGTGACGAATGATAGTTGAAATACAAAAAATATTTGGTACTTATTTTAAAACTGGTTAAGAAATTTAAGTTCTTACAATCACCGTCTCACGTCCGTTACTAAGTTATTGCTTTAATTTTGTTAGGAAAAGTTAAAGAATTAAACGTCACCGTATCTACTTATAATTTGATCGTATTTAATTCCTATAATTGTAACTACCAACCTACTATACAATTTTACAATAACGTATTTTTGGTAAAATGTGTATCAATCACACTAGGCTATTAATTGTTTATAATAATCAATCTTACATATTTATTTTGCTGACCGTACTTTAGTGACCTTGCGTCGCACTTGACTTGAAAGGTGTTTTAATTAGTTGTCATACTACATAAATATTTAACTACATAGCTACTTAGTTAGTTCATACAGTAACTTCTTAGAATTGTTTCAACAAACTAACAACGTGTTATGATGTAGTAATGGATCTCTATAGAAATAATAACGACTACTAATTATTTCAGCTTTGTTATATTCTTCTTAAATAAAACGATATTTTAACTTTAATATTTTAAACATATTTGCCGTCATATTGGTATATTTAGGAAACAGTCGTCTACTAATGAACACAACGTACAGATTTATTTTATGTATTGTGTACTATATCCCATGTGGCTTGTTCAGTTTCACATCTTACTGAAATTTACATTCAGTATACATACATCGTTAGGCCAATAAGGATGCTAAGACAGGGTAATAGGGCTCAAAATTGTATATAATTCCGCCAATTATACCGCGATGCAAGCATACGATCAGCAATTGAAATTAGCATTTAATTGTATGTAAAATGCGACATTTGCAAGAGAAAGCGATAATGGATGGATTGGTTTTTACGGAAAATTTATTGTAAGGGATTAATTCCAAGGATATTTAATTCACGATCTTAGCAAAGATTTCTCGTTTGCGATTTTTGAAAGATTTTTCTTTTCAACATGAAACTCGTTTAAACGAATAAACGCCTGTTTTAATGTCCAATTTAAAAAGCTCGATGTTCATTCATTAATGTTATAAATTAAACATTTTTAAAAACTGCGTCGGGATTTCTTTAAATCCAATTAAGTCTGTACTCGTTTCTCATTAACCAACAGTTAATTTCTGTATAGTAATATTATGTTTTTCTCCAAAAAAATTAGGACCAACTTCATTAACACATTTATAAATAGCGTCCCAATAAACAGTATAATAAAACGCCGAGACCTAAATACCCTGATTTCTGAGCTAGCCCATAGTTTATGATAAATGAGGACTGTAGTCGTGAAAGTTGGCAGATGCATTGTAAGCGAAAATAGCCAGTGGGCTACAGATACATTAGAAATAGATTCGCCTGGTATTCCGGTGGGGGTGCACATGTACAGCCCTGACAATTACCGCATCTTAAGATAAGGGCTTCCATGAATTGCTAAGGGACTTGGTACTCAAATAGTGCTTAAGGAAATTACCACAAATACGACGTGACACACGGACAGTTTTACTTGAGGTCCATTTTATTATGGCATCTAAATATAAACGAGGATATGAAGGGCAAAATTAGGTGTAGGTAACAAGAACAAGTGCGGTAACAATGGAAAATTTAAAAAGCGAATTATGTATGATGTTTTTGAACCGTGGCTTTCGTCAGTGTGTCTGTGTACCTACTGTGATTCGGCGGCCGACAGTTTTTTGTTTTTAGGGTCAACACTGCTGAAAGAGCAAATTGTGAACGATGACTTTTCGGTGCAAAATGTTACCGAGTATTTTAAACCTTAAGCAGTAACTAAAGGAAACGTTTACCGATGCTCTTTCATTTAGACATTGAAAAAGACCAAGATACCCATGAAGGTATATGGCTCACAGATAACGGCAGCAGGCAAAATAGTGCTAAGTACATAAGTATAACATGTTGATCTAATGAAACTTATTTTAAGCCAGCAGTAGTGACTAGTGACATTCGGTAAACTCTAACGCGGGACATAGACGGACTTATTCAAGAAGTCGCTCCTTGTGTATGGTAGTTAAAGTACAAGCAACTGTTGGAAGAAGCTCGTCTATGACCAGCTTAACACGTAAGTCACAAATTGAGACTCAAATCGGAACAGTAGTCGCACAACATAAGCGACTGCCTGCAGCGCAAGCGTCTGAACGTAATATTGTAATCGTCTACCGACCGTATTCAATATCCAGTAGCGAGTATAAATCACTTAGAAAACCAGGCCAATAATAATTTTCTGTTCTTATCAATGATGTACTATCACTTTCAAAGGAAAGCGGTGTCTATTGTGAGTTATCAAGGCCCATTTCCCCTTGACTAACAATCGGGAGTTCATAGAAATTACGCGTGGTGAATGTGTTAGTAAGCGAATATGCTATTCGGTTTGTATGTTTGTATGTACGTGTCGAACTCACTCTGAGACGCAGTAGAGGGTAGTGCCCTACAAATTGTTTGGAGCGTACCTCGGGTACGATATCAATTGTGTTACGGCCTCAAATTGCTTTATTACGTTCAATTATGAAATGATTCCGTGAGAAGTTCTTGTTTATTGTGATAGGCATAAGATTTGAAAATATGCTTCTGAATTCGATAGTCGAAATTCTCAACTTTTGAAAAATTACGTGTATTACAATAGAAACCGATTTCAGGAAGGATCATGAAAGTATATTTTGAAGGAAAGCTGCAGCCAACAATACAGCCGTAAGTCAAAAGAATTTAAGTCTTCCAAACTAGGACGCGTAAAATGGTATTTCATGTCCATCTTTTCCTTCCAATTTAGACGTCACAATGTATAACCTTTGGAGTTCACGTCTAAATATTATGACGATGACATCATGAGGGTGAACCGTTGACATTGGGATTTGGTATTTCCCCATATCCAATAGGTGAAGTCATTAACAGTGCATTTCACCGTTTCCAGACGTTTACCAAAATTACCAACATGAGACGTTTAAATTCACGTTTCACTCATTGTGCAAGAATCTCAAGTGAATATGCATGTTTTGATTATTACGCATTCTTTAATCCGACTCGACATTATTGGCCTCGTCCAAATTAAATTTATGAATAGAAAGCAGGTAGCGTGACACTGAAAAACGGCCTGTGCAACCAAGAACAATGATACAGCGTCATTTATAAGCTCAGAAACATTTAATACCCAAATATGTTAAGACATTCCGCAGCAGTCAAACACCTCGACTGAGATGATCACTGACTCAATTATAACTGAAGAAAACAACAGGTTTGGTATCTTACATTTCAAGTATTAATTTAAAAACGTAATTCAAGTTATAGAAAAAAATAATTTTAAACATCTACAACTACACTAATGCACATGTTGTTGATTGTCTTTAGCGGATGGTATAGATTATAGATAAAGAAAATAAGCATTTGTTACATAGTTGTCAGTCCCTTTCTTAAGTACATAATTTTACTGTACCGGCCAAGCTTCAGAGCCGTTTAATGAATAACAAATCACCCCCAAAAATCGTCTGTTTTGGCGAAACTGTAACAATTCAATTAAATGAATGAGTTGTTCGGTACGAACCAGTTGTAAACTTGTTAAAAGAAGTGTGTCATGTCAAGGTAACGCCCACGATTATCTCGAGGAATAATGGCGAACTCGATTTACTGTTTGGCATTCTGCATCCATATTCTTCCTTATATCGAATCTACGCAATCTGTATGTCATTATGGAAAGCCTTAAAATTGCTGCTTTTGTTGCTGTCTGCCGAGGATGGGTCCAATGGTTCATATTCTCTATGTTATAGATATGCAATTTTGTGCTCTTATGTGGTTGTTAGCATACGCATTCAGCATCGGCCTTTGAGGTTCAATGTATAGAATTGTATAATTTATTGTTTTAACTTTCAACTCTTGAGAAGTTATCAAACACGTTCATGGGGATAATAATTGCGACATA
>LGAG01000205.1:282805-306116 GCA_001278395.1 Lerema accius
TTATGGAAAGCCTTAAAATTGCTTGCCCAAAGGTTCAAATTTTCTATGTTACAGATATTAAAATTTGTGCTTTTCCTGTGGTTTATAGATGTGTTTATTCTGTTTAAGTATAAGCATGCAGCATCGGCCTTTCCCAAGACATTCTGAGACCTTTATTCCAAAAATGTTATATTCCTTTATTATATAGACAAATTGAAATATGTTTTATGTGCAATGAAATATATCAAACATTGAAATCTCCGAAAACTATATTTAGGTCCAAGCGGTTTGGGTCAAAAGCCAAAACAGTAAATCGGTCAGGCAAAGAGGTCGCATTCGATACAAGATCTGTGTCGGAATTATAATTATACGTTCGTTCCACCACTACATCCTCCGAAAACAGAACGAGTCTGCGCCTCTGTGCCGATATCATCTAACCTTACATTTTTATTAATTGTATGCACACTTCATAAACGAATTTTCGAATTAAGCAAGAATACACTAGTTCGATCCGTTTGTAAGTGAAAATGAATTACAACACCTTAAGTAAAAAAGTGTTGGGCTTCATTGTATAGGCAATGGAAATTTATAAAGGGTAACGTACTAACTTTTCTATAGTTTGGTGGTAATGTGGAAACCACCACTCAAACCTTTTAGGATTTCGTTGTCCCTTTGTGTCTCGCCAATAGTTGGGTAAACCTCCAAATATTTCAAGATACTTGCACACAAACTATGAAGACGCTAGCATCAAGATTTGTGTTGTAATCTGTCGTCGGCTCATCAAGATATTTTCGATTCTATTGTCCTAAGAATAGAGTGCATAGAGTTGTTGTTACTGACCACTAAGATGGAAGCAATGTAGATTACGTAAACAGTTGGCATTGTTAGTGCAAACTCGTCAGTTTCATTGTGGGAAACATTAACAATAGTGCAGTGTAAGTATTCTGTTGAGCCGTGTCAGTTTTAAGTTGAGAACTCCTAGCAGTTCCTTGCAACAGATCACGTGTTGGAATGGAATAAGTCATCATAATATGCAGATAAGAAAGCATGTATGTAATCGTATTTAAATAGAACTCAGTCTTAACTAATGGTAAAATGGTTTTTACACCGGACTGCCCTTTAAAGGTCCTGAATTCGAATTTGAATGATGACTTAAATTCTGTTTTCAATCTTCGCTTGCGTACGTTCGTGTATTTGGGTTATTGATGGCACCCATGACGCAGGGAATACTAGCATGGAGCTATGAGTGTGTGAACTTTGGTCTCCCAAGCGGGACTGCCTATTTTAAAACCTGGAACACCATTAAATTTTTTTTAAAGTTATTTATTAAAATTAATTTCTTTATTGTGTAAAACATCAAGCGGGAACCTGCATACCTGAGTGTACCCCATGAAGTTCTCAAAGGTATGTGAAGTTTATCAATCGGCACGTGGGCAGCATGTTGGACTAAAGCCTGTACTCCTCACATTGTGAAAGGAGACCCGATCCTAGAAGTGGGACAGTTGCAGATAGTGATGATGATGATGAATTAAGAATAATTAATTATGACTTAAAAATCTGCCATTTATTTCAGTCCCTAATTAATGTAGTTAAGTTAATCGATAATATGAAATTATATATTTATGATATAATTTTATTGATTAAATATGATTGATTAGCTTAGATTATGACGTGAATGGCATAGTTAATTTAACTTAATGCATAATGTGATAAGTAGTAGGTAAGTTAATAAAATTATGTCTGATGGTATCAATTAACTAAAAATTGACACGTTAAAGTTTGATAGATTACTCTTAAGTCTTAATACAGAAACTCTTAACCATAGCTTAGAAAACTACCTAAGTACTTCAATTTCGTGTATTTTATTACTCCTTCCTTGTTCCTAGTAGAACCGTTAGCCTTTAGCTTAGCTTAGGTAAACTGTGTGTTCCGCCCTATTAGAACTACTTTTTTTACCAAATTTGAACTAAGTCACTAAATGCATACACATAGTTCATTTTGGGATGTATAATATGAAGTCAACAACTGTAATTATGTATTATTATTAACATACATGGATGATAACAACAACATGGATGATATCCTAATCGATGACAACTTTCTAATTTTAAGCCCAATTTATTTCAACTCCATAATAAATCGTTACAAACTTAACAGTCTCAGCATTTATGATCGCTTCTCGATTTACGGTCTCGGATACAATTTTATGGGTTACAGAGTTTAAAAGAGCGCCTTATTTGTCACGAATTTGGTATTTCTCGTACATGATTGTGCGGAAATTGTTTCGCATTTTGCAGGTGATCACGTTTGCGCCTCACCCTTGGGACTGAATAAGTCAAACATGTTAAACTTCACTTACTTTGCGTATCTAACCTAGATTTAGAATAAGAATGGTTTTAATCTGTCAAGGTTTAAAAATGCATCTGCAAATATAATGCACAAAATATGACGCCTTATATTCTTCCATATCAGTACAATCGATTTGGTGTCGTCAGTTTGTTGTCGTTGGTTTTGGGTTAGTGATATTATTAGAAATGCCTTATCATTTACCAGTTCACCAATCCATCGATAAAAGAGTTGAGAATACTTAAGCAACTTATCTGATTTCCACTCACCCACAACATGGTGATGATTCTTTTGAACGGAAGCTACTAATTACTTAGTCGCTCTAGCTACTCCAAAGTTCCAAAAACTTTTACTAGTGTTGGTAGTATTTAAGGCTAAACAAAACCGTGAAGCTAGACCATTGTTAGGTAAAATTTAATTTTCTCAAATTATGTAAGAGTACAAACACAAAGGCGTCAAATTTCTTAAGAATTTCATGAGTTCAAGTAAGCGTGAACTAAACCAAATAACTGCGGATACTATCACTTTCATATTTATTTAGTATCTAATAACTGCACCGTTGTAATACGATGTCCGTGAAATGGAGACACTACATTCCGTGAGTTAAAACTGCGAAGTAGGTAAACTGAGACAATTTTACATCGTAAGACAAGACGTCGTGATGACAATGATGTATGAAATTACTACTTATTTATCTTTGTGACCTAATACCTAAACTTGCGTCGAAATTTACTTTGTTTACTATCGTGAGATTTTGTTTCTTTCTTCTTTCCTTTCAAGGGCCACTGTTACAACCATCGCTTTCTTTATATCTTCAGTCCTGATCCTCGGGGGTTCATCTATGTCACTTTGACGTTATGTAAGGTCTTTTCTATTTCATTTACCGGTCCTTCGATTTGATAGTTCCTTCGTTATCGCTAGGTTTCATATTTTACCTTCCACGACATTTCATCGTCATTCAATAACGACTTCGTGTCGTACGATGTAAACAGCCGTTAGGTTCCGCCAGACCGGTCAGGTAGCCTTGTTACATAAAGCATCGTTTTCTATTTCTCTTATCTTAACTGCTTTAATAAGTTTTCGTTTTGTTCGTCCGTCTATTTTGTGGACAGACATTCGTCACAACCAATTGTGTTTCTTGCACGTTTCATTTTCATCGCTTCGCTTTTAATTCGTATTCAAGATATGCTTTCTTTTTCGACAGCGTCTTCTTAAGTTTTCTAATTTTCAACTTTACCACGTTAATCTTATGACATAGATACAACATCAACTTGTCCTTCCATCGCGAGTTGGTTACAAATTCGGAATCGTGGGTAAAATGTTTTTTGTTGGTTCTATTACTGCTGGAATTGCACAATTATTTTTAACGTCCCATTAAATTGTAAGAGTTTACTCACCTAGCCTACCTTACTAACGGTATAATAAATAAAAAAACCCGTCAAAAGTCGAACTGGATACTGTCTTGCTTTAATAAACGTATACCTTAAGCATTACACGCTAACACCCACACATTAGGATTCCTTGGGTAGTGGGAGGCATGTACAAATGAGACATCACAAACACTTACAACCAGGGTACAGACATTTTTCTGTCTTAGCTGTAATTTAAACTTGAGACCTCTCACGTCGTAGGTCGTAGGTAGGTACGATCACTACCAACTACCGGAATGTTTATTATAATAATGACGATAGTCAGTCATAGCCACACTAAAGGATTCTCTGGGTCATGGATACTATAGACTCACTAGATCACCCAGATCGAGAATAGTGATTTAAATTAATCATTTAAACATTCGCGCTGCTGAAAATCGATCTTAGGCTCAGGATTGAACGGTTGGCATGGTAACTGATGTGAACGGTAACTAAAGTGAATCCGATCAACTGTTTGCTGTTACTCAGTTGAATAATTCGGTTATTTTAACACCAAAATTACTTCATTAACTGATTTCCTCCGCATGTGTTTACATCTACAGTACAATCCGACACCGTCAGTGTTTACCAGCTGGGGGTTAAATTTAGCTCGGCAGACGCCGTAAACGCGGGTTACGGTGAACTTCCTGCCCTCAGAGAATACACGTGTGAGGGGTGACATGGCTGGGTAATGGGTTTATGGAGATTGTCTTACGAGAAGAGATTGCCTTTACAGATGAGACTACGTTGCGTTAATCATCCTTCTATGTGTGTGACGTCTAATCTTATTTTTACGATGTTTTGAAATTGAAACTAGTCGTCGTTAACAGAAAAACAAAAAAAACCACTGTTATAGAAGGGCCGTCATATTAGAAAAGAATACAGGCTACGTCACTCAAAATGGAGACGAATTCAAAGACACCTCATTGAGTTGAAATGTTCAGTCTTTGCTATAGTTTGATACGCATGCCTACGGTATCCATTTACCATAATGTGACTTATGTTTTGCTTCTTTTATCATTTCCTTGACCACCCATGTGATGTGATCTTTTAGCGTTATAAAGACGACGTCGACACTTACGACAAACCAATTAATCATTGTTAGCAGTAAAAATATGTCCTAATATTGGCTATTTTGACATTCATAAATAATTTATTATTTTATGCCGTCTCATTAATTTCAAATTAAGGTGTGGTTTTAGGGTGGCATGATTTATCTACTAGTTTAATGGTTGCTACATCTGTTCCATCTGTCCCTTCCGTTCAAAAGTTCAACTAAAATTGGTATGTAGATGAATCATCACAACTGTATTAACGATATTTTTATAATTAACTTCTTTATCTAAGAAAGTGCAACAAGTTGACTTCTGTCGTTCAGTATAATTATTATTATTGTTAACGAACAATTGACTGGCGTCTTTGTTATCTGTCATCATTGTCATCTTTAATTGCTGTGAGACCGTACTTTTCCATAATAACGTGCTAATTACAGGAATGACATTAAAATTGCTTAGATAATCGTGATGCGGATTAACAAGAAGCATCTATTTGATTCCTTGGTCACTTTTCTTAACCGACTTCATTTAACCGCTTCAGTTTGACAGAAAAACTTGTAGCACCAAATATTAGGTTCATTTAATTGTAAAAATGCAGTCATTTTTGTCATGGAAGGAACAATGTTAATTTTTTTGTATGTCCATTTCTTTGGCATGCTCTACAATCCAAAAGGTATGGCGGTTTTCAACATAGGAAGGGGCATCTGATTCGTCTTTATTGTGGAAGTGACAAGCTATATGATAATATATTATTATAACATGCGGCATTAATAAATAGTGGTTGGTTTTCTGTTAATTACTATTAGTGCCATCTAGGATAAATAGTAATTCAAATTCCTTCTATTCGCAGTTTTTACAATTCACAGTTAAGGCAAGCTAACTGCATAACAGAACGAATTAATCAATGGAATTCCATACCAATGTCATTGTAGCCGATGAGCTAATCCAGTGTCAGGGTTTCCCTAATGACGTCTTGTCCTGGGGCAATTGATGATCTTCCTTCCTAATTGACTTGTACTCACACTACAAATTGACATCGTTCTATACCCAGTAATGGTAACGCACTTTTAATTACGTTGGCCTTCTTTTTACCTGGTAGCTTTGTGTTGATTGGAAAATATAACTTTACTAGTTTAATCTACAGTCGTTATAAAACATTATTGCTTATTGGCATAAAAAATCTATAAAAAAATCAGGATTTTAATGGATTATTTGAAAAAATCTTTCAAAAAATCGTAACAAAACAAAAAGAATTTCTAAATAAATTAAAACCTTCGCAGGTTATGATTAGTAAAACATGGGGCAAATCATTTTACATTTTGTTACAATAGCATTTTATTCATTTCCAATTCCAATCGCTAACTGAATCATCGAATTAAAGTAAATCCAATGTAGATAAACTATCAAAGAGAATGTTTAAAATAAGTTGATTGATGCCGCCTTAGAATTTTGTCTAATTGATTCCCTTCTAAAAACAGACGTAATGCGATCTTTTGAATGATTATTTATCTGATTTAAGGAAATGTAGTTTAGTTGTTCATTTCGCATTTGAAGAATCTGTATTTTTCATTTGATGGAAGGTGTCCTTGTCGGACTTCGTCAGAAATTGACAGTGTTTTTCGAGAGTATCCATGTAGGTAGGTCCTTTTCTTTGATTCGAGCTACAGACCAAACGCTTTGAAGGATTTCAACGTGTAAAGTATCACTGGATTCGTCGAATATTTTTATTGATAATTTATTATTTATTATTGTACATTTCTCATTTGAAATTATCATATGACCAGTTTAAGGACTAAGACCTTAGGGCCTTGATTGTATCGAGTCCACGTTACTAGTAACTAATGCAAACATAGTTAAACGTTATGCAATTACTCATAATTCTCGTGCGAATGCAAGTGAAGGCAACGGAATTCTGTTCGTAATAAGGGTTGCCGTATCTTCGTTAGGATTTTAAATTCTAGCGTACATTTGTGTCACTGACTGAACCCCAAAATGTTCGAACCGATTTAAATTAGTTTCTGGTCTATTTAAGAGGGACCGAGTCGCAATTGGATCTGGTAGGTGATGCTGTTGTCGAGATATTTCAAAGGACCAACCAAACTATTAAGAGTTATTGTAACTCCGACATCGCAAAAGTTTTTTCATATGGTAAGCATTTACTAAAGGTAGATGAAAATTAAAAGTAAGGAGTACCTGATGAGGTAAACTAAGAGATCGATCTATCGTCTGCCGGGTCTTCTTATTTTGGCATGTAATTTGAAGCCTTTACTAATTCAGCTGATTTAAAGTCGATAATATCGACTATAATCATTAGCGATTTAGTCTCCAGATAAGATAGATCTTCAACACAAATAGCATTTTTTAAAGTTCAGGTCTATTTTCAAATATCGAAATACAATTCAGTTTCGATGCAGTCAGTCAGCCTTGACGCTCGTAATATTTTTACGATATTTGAAATGGTAATGTTGTTATTATGTCGCGTTTAAGATATCTACCTTAGTAGTTCCCCCGAACAATATTTTCAATTCTTCATTAAAAAAATTTTTTTTTTGTTCATTTATATTTTTTTCGGCGTAACCCCTAGAATCGGCATATTATGAAAGTATCATTACGAAATTAAATCAAAGTATTGGCAGCCCTATTTCTATTCCTTATAAAGCCGCGTTGGCGTAACAGTGAGCCGATGTAAATGGAGCGATATTAACATTTGAGGCAATTATGTGCATACTTACCATCTGTGTTGGTCGACGCAACTCGGGGAAATAGGCTGATGGGAAAATAATTAACAGAAATACTCACTGCCTGGCTAAGTTGGGTCTGTATTCTGGAGTTTTAATTTAACAACACTAGCCATACGAGTTTGAACCTTTTCTTCCCTACCTTATGTTGTATTGTCTCTCGGCACAAGAAATACAAATAAAGTATCTATAGACAAAGAAAGAATAATTTACATTACATGAATTACTAGCTAAATATATTTGGATTGACTAAAATAGTATGATGGTATGTAGTCTTCATGATTTGAAAGAGTGCCGTATCTTTTTGTTTAATCATACGGAAAATAATAAACAGAATTTTTGGTCTTTGCCCAAAATCAGTCCTACCATCAAGAGTCTGGAGAATGAATTAGACTAAATTTTAATAAATAGAAAATTTTCTAAGTATCGTGAATAAAATGTGATCTCAGGACAGTTAATTTCCTACGGAATCCTTGTGGTGTGCGCTTCGGTCCTGGCAGCTCGTTACAAATGAGTGGCAGTGAGAGGCGTGGTATGTAATAGCAAGGTCGGCTGCTTTGCTGTAAGTACGCTTGCTTCGCGTAAAGCGCCATTTTTCTGACTGATAATACGCTTATAAATCGTTTCTTGTTGTTGTTGCTACTGTATGGCTAATGCAGAGCTTAAAATTAGGTACCTGTTAATTTTGGAGATTCCTTTCTTCTGTGACCTTGCCTTTTGAGAGCTCGTTTGTTCGCCTTTGATATAAACAAAATGTTCTTAGATCGTAATCGTGAATTGAAGTCGTGAGAACAATCGAGTTTGAGAAAGATACATCGTTTACGTCAAATACTTTTTAATATAAAAAGCTATATGTTTGGAGAATTTAAACTTACGAAGTGATGCGTATTAACTCGTACAAAACGTATAGATTTTTTCAAAGCAGAAGTATAATATATCTGCAGCTTGCTGTTCCGGTATTTCTGACAATTGATGACCCACTAAAACGTTCAATGTACTCGAATTATAGGTTCACGGAATTACAGACCATATAAATTCTCTTGCTTATAATAACAATGGGTTACATGAGATTATGATACTTGAATCCGCGTGAAAATGTATACAGTTCCACACTATTGTTGTTTCGGCCTTGCTAGGCGAGACACTAGAGCTGCATGTTACGTTACTGGCCTTATTTAGGGAATTATTGTAATTACTAGCTGCAATTTTATGAATGGATAGGGGGTCCATTAGGAATCAGGCTTTTTGGTGATTCAATACACCCCCAGGCTCTTCTTAGTTATGAATTTGGGCTCAACCCCTTGCCCCATCTTCTAATCTATGTGCAATGTTTAATATAATTTTATTTTAATATTTTTTTGTTTTTTTTTTTCGTCCAATTGTTTGCGCTACAAGGGAGTATTTTAACATGTGAAATGTCATTGTGATCTGGCATAGGCTATATGTATATTAATTTTTAAAGGCACTCTCAATCTAAAATAAAATTAGATAAGATTCGATTAATATCCAAAAACATCTCGTCTTTGTCCTTATGTTAATTACCTTTATATTCGCAATAGTAATGGGCGGCAAGCGTCCCTGAGAGGTGATACTTGAAGTTCTAAGTAATTCCAATATTATCATTGTTTCTCGCTCGCCTACTGATATTGAAATATCTGTCGGCTCGTTACGTAAGTGCCGAGTTATTTGACCTGTCTGTCCGTCGGAAAGGATTGTGGGCCGTCATGCTAGACATTTGCATAAACCTATTTACACCGATTGAGAATAAATTTGCTGCATTGAGATCATGACTCGCATTCTCTCGCGAATGTCGGCGTTTAGTATTATGGATTCGGTTTAGTTTTATTTTTAACTGTTCACTGATTTTGGTGAATGTTACTTGCACGTGATGGTTTAGATAATATTAGTTATGAATTGAATTCGTTTTTTCTTAAAGAAAAAAGATTCATAACTAAGAGAAATAAATAAATTATTTTTTTAAAAATCGTGTCACTCCAATGGAGGCAAATCCAATGACACGTCTTGTGTTGAAATCCGATTAGTTGTTGCAGCTGTAGAGCGTACTAAAAATGGATATTCTCATAAATATGCTTGAAAAACGTTACCCTCCTATTGGAACAGTCGGATAGTGCATTTTATCATCTCAAGGGCTGGTACGCTTTATTTTACTTATTTTAACCTTGTTACGAGAACAAAACATGTTTCGGTAAACACACGCATATTCCAATTTGATTTTTAAATTACACCGAACCCTATTTATAAGTGTTCCCACAGGTTAAATTGTAATCACGCACGAGAAATGGTCGACTTGCGTGGTGTTGTCGACTAGTTTTACTAGACCTTTCTTCCTACTCTCCGCTTAAGGAATATCAGTACTCTTAAAGTCCATTATATGGCCCGTGAAGGGTCCAAGTATACTGGCTAGGGAATTGCTACAGGTTCGGATAGTGTTCGTAGCTAAAAATACAAGACCTTCCGACCTCTCGGCCGTAAAAGAAATCTAGAAGGACGTCGAAGTGTTCTTACAATCCGCGAGGGTCTAAGTACGCTGGGCGGTATAAACATCGGTCATTAGAGCGATGAGGCGTGCCTTCCGGATTTTGCCTGCATTGTTCGAGTTTTCTCACATTAACAATCTCGGTGGATTACGTAGATTGCTTATCTGGACGTCGTAATGTGCCGTTAACACATGTTGGCTAACTAATCAAGTGTGACTTAAGAATAGGTGGAGCTTGCGAAGTCACTTCACATGTCAGTCACTTGTGGGAATGGTCAGAGTCCATGTAACGAAAAAATACATGTTACTAAATGGCTTTCTGCATAAGGTAGAAATATCGAAAATTCTTGCCATGGATGCTTTTTAGAAGAAGTAAAATATAAAAGAAATAGGTCTGTACACAATAGTCTCAAAGACTTTAAGGTTAAGGTAAAAAGGACAAATCATTTGGAACTTGAAAAGACTAAGGTATCTCTTATCAAAGGAAATCTAAAAATTTACATCGCACCTACTTTAAACAGACGATGTCTACCCTCTTAACCAATTGAAGAACAAAATATGTATATTTTGCTATCGATAAGTAACTTATGGATAGCATAGGTATCCACATATCCAAGTCTAAAAACCCCGCATCATTAGACTCTTGACAGTGATATGCGAATACACAACAAACCTTCAAGTCTTTACAAATCGCCTGTTAACCTGCGCACGCGCCTAACACTGGCCTTTTGAAAGCAATCCATCCGCGAACAAAAAAACGACCCTTCAATATTCATGGCTTGTTCATAACCAACAAAGGCCATAACAAGTGCTTTCAATCTCTATGGCGGAGGGCGCGATGGCGAATGCATTAGCCATTCCGTTTTGCATGCTGAGTAATCCCGGCTTTGCTTGATGAATATATGCATATCTGCTATGTATACTGATTGTAACCAAGTGATAAAACATTGCCTTTCTTTTGGTGCAGGCGGGCAAAAAATGTAGGTAAGTTGCGAGAATTAATTTGTTGAATGGGATTATTCAAACATGTTTTGTAATATAGAGGATCGTCCTAAAGAAAGTGAATGCTAATCGTTTGTCTATGACTAAAGTTAAATGTTGCTATAAAAATTAAAACAATTACAAAATAAATAAGGGTTTTAAATGAACTGCCTAAAGGACAATATCAGTATTATCAATGAAACATTATTTTAAACAGATTAAAATTCTCATGTCACTTATTCCATAGGAAACGGTAAGACATTGGACTGTGGAAATAGTATAGCAATTTAAATGCAACCATACAATGTAAATAGTAAATTTGACTCTTACAACTATACTATTATGAACTCATTTCCCTTGCTATTGCAAAAAACAAATTTCCAAGAAAATGAAACTGGTAAATGAAATATGAACTTTAGTAAAAGGTAACAAAACGGAAAATTGCTTGTCGAAATAAGTACCTTTGTGTTGATTGACAATGGGTTTGTAATAACCGCGTGATTTTGCTTTGAATGTTAAATAGGCGCAGTCGGGGCGTGATTGATTGCAGTGGTGTAGATCAAGTGATCACTTGAGGTCAAACTGTGCTAACAGAACATTACTCTATGCCTGTCTGTCTGTGCTGAATGCCATGATCTTGTGTATACAAAATGAAGAAACTATCGGCCATTAAAAATTTTGTGATGTGTTTTAGAGGGACCGACTATAAGACTACGGGACCTGAGGTCAAGATACTTTTAGGGCCCAGATTAACTATTAGAAACATTGAAAGAATATAATACCAAAAGTTATCCAATGCGATAGGAATGAGAATTTATTAAGGGTAGAAGTTGTTCTGCTACAAATTTTATCTTTGGTTTCATCCATTCCATGGTCTTTTATACCAAGTACTACTGACTTTCATGTGCGATTTCAACCTTAAGCAAATGCTTATTATATTGGACAATTTTCGTCTTACACAACAATTTATGTATTAAAATAAAGTTGATCATTCCGCCTTGCATGAACTCAGTAACAAACAGTCGTACGCAAGTTTTTATTATTAAAGAAGACGTGAATAATAACTTGTAATTTTAAAAATCTTCATATCTTCTGCACTTTGTTCTGTGACAGGTTTAACTGACAATGCTAATTAGTTACTGTCACTCAATGTTCCTAAACCTGACTTTTGTAAACACAAAAATGAATGAACGCTGAATTTTCTGATTCTTTTGTTATTGTTAATACTCAGGGATATATTATATACCTACCAAAGTTCAAGCACGTGGCTTAAGGACTTTACTAAGGACGTAGAAACAGTAAACTTAACCTTATTAAAATAATAAAATTTCTAACCTTTAGAAACCAAATTATAATGACTCATACTCGTATTATCAGATGAAGTAGATAGTTCCTCTAAATATCTATGGAGTTTAAATATAGAAACATCCCCACATTACTAATAACCCTTTGATTTAAGAGTTGCTTTGTATAGGCTGCACTATTGTATAAAGCATAAAAAAACCTTAACTGCAATTTGCAACTTTAAGTGTATGCTACATAGATCTATTATTGCAATTTGTGGGTACTACAGATTCCAGACTGATTGTACGAGTACATGCTTTATAGGCAAAGATCCCCTTCAACTAAGTCATAGTTGCCAGCACTCTTCACCCTACTTCCAAGCATTATCCTTACCCTGTGCCGTAAATTCGTAATATGCTGAGTACTAACATTGGGGCTTCAAAGAGTCACTTCATCCCAGTCTTTAATGCACACCCCTGTCTCAGGCATCAATGTGTCTTCCTGGAATTAAACTGCAACTAGCGACAAACTACCTACGTGACCTACAAGCGAAATTTAACTCTCCTGCTATGTAATAAAGTTGAAACTTCTCTAACGTAAAGCGATAACATTTGTTAATTGTAAATGCAATCGTAGCGCGTGGTGTTAAGGTAAAAGTTCGCTTGTACACGAACGAGGCAACAATAGTACGTGCCCAACAGCTGTTTTGTCTGGATAGACACATTGTTTTTTAATTTTCGACGACGCGAAGGAACAGCAGTCCTTTGTGAGGCTCTCGCAATGAGAATGTCTGAGTGAGCTCTTGTGTGAAGATGACGTCACTCTGAAAGGAAACGTAATGGGATTACCGAGGACGGCCACAGTTCGTGAGGACTGTTTGTCAGGAGAAACAATTGTGTTTATTTTAACCTGGACTTGTACCTGGCTTTAAAACGTGCTAAACATACCTCTAAGCAATAAATTAAAATATTTAAACAACCAGCTCAATTCTTTTACTTTGTAAGCAGTATTAATAAATCAGAATTAGAAACGTCGGTGCAGTTCTTAAGCGGGTACCTACAGTATTTTTGGAGCTTTTCTTCGTTGTTGATGTTAAATATCCTAGGGATGACGTCTACATGAGTAGGTAAATTTTGCAGTGTAAAAATGATAATGATCTTTTATGCATCGATGTGAACGTGGAGGTCGACATTCCAGATTGTTATTGTCCCATATCAATAATGCTTTCTGAATGATTTCCATACACTCCCTCCAACCAATCTGTATCGAAGCTCTTGAAGGCTTACTCTCTGGTATATTCTCGAAACATCTACAGTACGTTGCTGTGCTTTGTTGCCTCACATGTCTCCAACACTACTGAATAGTTTTTGAAGAACTTATATTACAATCATAGGTCTTCCGTCATATTTTTAATCTCCGGTGATATCGATTTGATAGGCCATTCTTTCCCAATCGAAAGCAGAACTATGTCTTCATGGTACAATAGTTGCACCGACCATAGGCAGTCCCGCTATACAGTATCAATATTCCATTAACAAAGCCCGACCTTCACTCCACTGTTCCCGGTCAGCTTCAGTTGGCATTGTGACAAACGACTGTTACTGTCGCAAATGCCTTAACGGGTGTTTAGCTTGGCTCAAGTTAAAGGCGGTCGCTGCTGTAGGTACTTTATTGTCCAACTTATTTAGTCATCAGATATTAAATATCTCATTTATCCTCGACAATGGGTCTTATTCAGTCCTTGTCTATTTCACTTTAGCCACTTAAGGTTCGATAATGGAACAGATGAAGTTTTCACTTTTATTTTTATCTAGCCCAAAACAGTGTAAGGGTTTCAAAAGTAAAATTTTCATTTTAATTATTACGTTCGAGCTTTGTTGCCACTGGACCCTAAATTGAAATAATGGAATTAGATGGAATGGGACACGTTTATCGTTATGTAATTTTCAAGATAAATCCCCTCAAAAAATAAAAAAATAACTTCGTCTATCGTTTGAAGTTATTGTATTACGGTAGTTTTTCATACCTTACGGCAAAATTTCACGTAGATTTTATTTTATACAGAAGAATAGGCAATAGAAACTTCTGTTTACTTCTTGTAAAGCATAAGAGGTATTACGTAACTATTCTCTAATTTGTGGTATTACGCAAAGTTTTTATTCCCTTATACGTACTCATCTGTTATTGGAAGGTTCCAAATTATTTTGTGTATCAACCCGTAGCTCATAACTTAGACCGGACGCCGCGGCTGTATGGCATAAAAATTGACTATTGTAACTGTGCGTTCCCAATTTGAAACAATGTGATTTAATGGCATTTCGGCACACTTCGCTATCACGAGTTATTACTGAATGAATTCAATAGCTACCGTAGTATACAGTTCGGGGTAGAGCTTTATTTTGTACTCGCATCGTATCGTACAAAACGTACTATCCTATAAAAAAATTACAGAAATAAATTTCATTGAAACAGTCCTCTTAGTTTTCATTCATTGATAACGTTACGCACACATTTTACGTTATAACATTCCACATTCACAGTAAGTTTACTACATTATACCAAGTTCAATGCCGCAGAAAAAACTTGGCAGCGTATCCGCCAGTGATTCACTTTAATGAAAGAGCCGACACTCGCTGACAGCTGACATTGTTTTTGCGAGTTTCGTTGCGAAACCGTTTGATTTGCATTTCGGAGCAATGTCGGGGATATTGGTCAATTATTTTTGGTATTAAATACGTGATAAATGCGCACAGGAAACCATGACTTGACTTCCGTTAAGAATTATGTGATTCTACATTTTGCAATGCGTGAGATTTTTTGTGTATATTTGATTGGTTAAAGTAGTATTTACAATATTTAGATAGTACCTAGATCAACATATTTATGTATATTTTCATAAATATATAATTATATCTACATAAAATTGAAGTGCGTAAAAATTCCATATTCCCAAGACTTACACTGGACTTAAAGCAAAATATAAGTACGTATTCCATTTTAATCTTGGAAATTAATATATTTTAACTTAACATAATACTACACGACATTCAGAAAATTCAAGGATTTCTTGGAATCGAGTAATCAAGTAATCAAATAATCGAATAAGCTGGTTACAAGTCAGAGTTCTTTATGTTAGTTTTAACCCAGAATCAGGCAACGTTCGCACCGATGCGCGGGTTTATTGCCAATCAAAATTACCGTTGAGCAATTAACGAATTCTTTACAGTTCGAATGGAATGAGATCGAGTATCGCGGAGACATGTTGCTGAGCTGACTTGACAAATTATGATGCTGTTTGTCGCCTATAAAATTAGGGTTGTCGCTGTCTATGTTTATGCCTATGATTATGGAGGTTAGGATTGTTATTGTAGGTTACTAGTCCTGTTAATAAACCTTAATAGGCAACTCGAAGTAAGTCAAAACATACGTTGCTACCCCTGAGTATAAGATGGTTGCCTCTTGTTTAGTGGAGGTATTCTGGCACTCAGCTCACTCACTGAACATGGTTAGAAATATTGAAACGTCGTCATAGTAAAAATTGTCCGATAAATTGAGCATTTACTAAAGGTACATGAAAATTGAAGGACAGATGATGTGGAAAACTAGAAGAGAAAATATGTTGTAGAACAAAATCAGTTCGAATTTCTAAACAAATACAAAATTAATAAACTTGTAATAGAATCCCTTTACGATTCAACCCAGGCATCCCTAACTGTAAACAAATCAGTTCCGTTGTTAAAACAACCGGGTTAACATATTGGCGTTAAGTCATGTTAACGTTTAACGCCGACATAAACCGCGATTACTACGGCCGTGGATATCGGTACCTTAATAAAATCATAACGAGGTATCTTCGTTATTAAATAATTATTCGAGGAAACGATACATCCAGTACAGTTATGATTAAATTGAAGCCATGCCATGGTTGTCTGTCTGTACACTTACAAAGACGAGATATTTGTATCGTAAGGGGAAAGCGTAAACATTTTTAAGTGAAAACTTCTTAGTGGATCTCGGAGACTTTAAAAGGTTTTATTTTTCTTAACCTTTTTGTACATTTTGCGTCACTCAATCGTAATAGATTGAACGGATTTATGTGGCTGGTCTAAGTGATAGAAGTCAAGGGTAGAAGTCAATTTTATAGTTTCTTAAGTCAAGGTTTGCTTAGGGATTTCATCACATCAAAGAGTCAATATATCAAACACTGCTAAAAACGAATGCGTTCGTTGTATCACCACAGTACCTACTGTGCAAAATTTGGATAGTCGAGCTTCACATATTTTTAGATCATTACGGTAAAGTTTCATCAAACAAACAAGTTGTTTTTCGTCACTAAAACACGCGTCATTATTTTCCTGACACGATAATTGTAAAAAAATAAAGCTCCATTTCTCTTACTCAACACTGCCAACACAGAATTATCTTGGCATACTATGACATGTATTTAAAAATTTACACGACGATAATTGACAACAGAGCCCGTTGCTTCGTGGCTAGCGTCCACCGAACCGCATCAGCATCGAAATGTCACTCGATAGCGAATAAAAATCAGAGCTTAGTGAAATCAGAGGGAAATGATAGCAGAAAGTGACACCCTCATTAGCAGGCGCACGATGCGTGAACGATACACCGCTGGGATAAGCCGGCAACACCTGACAGGATCGATTTGTCGTAATGGACAAAAAAGTTTCGCATTCGAGCATAATGGGAACACTTTAGATAGGGTTTTTGGTGGTCATGATGTCAGGCTTGTAAGTAAAGTTGTTGGCTAATTGGTGTAACTTTGTCATCCAAAGGAGCCAAATATAAACGAATCTCAATTGTTTATTCAAAGAGCCACTTTCTTTAAGTTAACCATAACTTTAGCAGACATTATTACGCCAATAATGAGGTTTATAAGATCACCCCCGAGTTAAGTTAGCTTTGCCAAATAAGGTCTACTTTAATATAAGTATAAGTCATGCCTGAACAAAATGTTTCGTTAAGACTCGGATACACACAAGAAGCAAGTTACCAACCCCTGACGTCAAATAAGCTGTAACACATTGAAAAGTAAAGGAATGCAGTATTGTAGTTACATTACTCGAAGTTGTCCTTTGTGAGCCGGATACTTGTCAAGGCTGTATGTAAAAATCCGACTACACCCTCTCAGATAGATATACCTTTAATGTAAACAGGTTGGAAGAGGCGTCGATCGTAAATCCGTAAACGGGTGTAGTCAAAACAGACAATTATTTAATGATAATACGTATGGCGCAATGGTTATAATGTCGCATCTTCCGTTCAATGGTTCTTGGGTTCGATTCTCAGAAAGGGAGTTTGAATGATGAATTTAAATAGACGTCCTCGGTCTGCGTGTGTATCCTTTTTTTATTCGGTTGTTTACTAAACAATTTAAAAAACAAATGGAAAAAAAAACATTAAAAAAATCAAAATTTCATTTACTCATATAGGTATCGATGATACACTTATTGCACGTTATTTTTTGAATCTGCCCTGTTTTGTAAAGTTGCTTAAAAAGGGGAAAGAACTCTCCCACCCATCATTTTTAAACATTCTGTTCTTTTTAAGATTTGTGAATGATGGTCTTATGAACCCAGCGATTTCAAGGTAAGTTACGGTCATACTGACTTTGCGACATCACTTGTAATTTGCAGCATAACTTTCGCTGTCATTTTAAATCAATCTTCGGATTGATGAACCCAAGTGAGAAAGTTATCCAAGCTTGCTTGAAAAACATCTTATTTAAGATTTACTCCATTAGATTGTATTTCAATCCTTGTGGTTTCGTACACCTGCAATCGAGAAATAGTTACGTTTAAATTATGATCGCGATATACATTTCTGAAAAAAAAAACTTTTTATTTGTTTGTTTTGTGTTTTGTTTGCTCGTTATCACAGCAAATATGATTCTACTACAAAAATGTGTCCATAAGAAATGATGGCAATTAGAGAAGTCGCTCTGCGTTCTAATTTCGACCATATGTCATTACGTCAAACAATAAACTAGACTCGTTTGATATCCGTAAATGGCAGATGTCAATGTCGACGTAAATTGTCTGACTTCGGGGCCTCTTGTCCGTCTTGTGTCTATGTGTGACGTGTCTGTATATCAAATGTAGTAAAGTACTATGAGTTTTGTTTGTTTTATATAAATCTTAGTTTTAAGTACCTACTATGGGTTTTGTTTTATTTGCTCTGTATAAATCTTAGTTTTCTGCACTTCTTTCTGTAAACCATAATTATACCAAATCTGATTTGTACAATATTTTGTGTTTCTTATGTCCATGGGCGACTGTGACGTTATAGTCAGATGCGCAGTCCCAGTCATTTACATGTAAAAGGCTGATGTAAATGTATGAGATAAATTTTTTATTCCTCTTTTGTTCTAGGATTGTTCCCGTGATAAATTAACTGATTACTCATTCATTCGCTCTTACATTGTAACGGGCGTAGACGTTGTCCCGTCCCCAAAGGAGTCATGGGGTCAATCACCTTGCTAATTCATTAATTATGTAATATGTGTATAGCTGACATTCCCGTTGATATGCCACTCGAGCTCCTATAATATACCTGCATTCGTTTTTGTGGGTTAATTAGGAGTTACTATGGTGCCGAAACTGGATTTGCAAATTAGACAGCAAATAAATAACCGGTCCGTGTTGAACTAGAACTTCAGATTAATTTATTGACATTTGGGATACTAATTAGGTCTCGTTCTTGACTTTTCTCGTTACATTAATCCTATCTGAAATTTAAATTAGACTTGGGCCAAACAGTCTAATGAACGCTTCGGTATATTTGGGTCACTGTTATTGCTGGTTCGCATATCAAATGTCGCTACATTTAGACTTACTTGCAAATTGTTTCATTAACTGGCACTTTTTGCTAAGTTATCCTACCAATGTTAAGCACAAGTACATTTAAAATGCGTAAAAAATCTTAAAAATAGTTATCTTAAACATTTTTACACCAATTTTCACACTTACCAAATAAATGTTATAATTAAATTTTACTAGAAAATTACCTACATTTAATGTTCATTGCTTAAAATCATATTAAATTGCTTTCAAATGCCCAAACAAAACAGGTTAAAAGTTAAACAGCGGCGGTACTATTTTCACCTTAATTGAGAAAAAATCGTGTGCTATAAAAGGTAACTTGACACCGAAACGAGGTAACAACAGCAACGAGCCTAACTAAGCAGAAGGTGTTATCGAAGAATTCGAGCCAACTACTGAACTGGGACACCTCCGGGACCAACTGGACGTTCTCCATAGAGCCAATTATGAGGCGGACAAAAACGCACCGGGATGTAAGCCACTGGGCGACGGCGAAGACGCAAAAACCCGCCGAGGTGATGCTACGAAGTGTTTAGACTACATACCGTTGGAGTTAAGTCTACTGGCGACTGGCGAGACTGCTAGCTAATATCGATAATTCGCCAAATTGATGAGCAATAAACAATTAAAGACCTGTTCCTAGAACAGAAAAGTAGACACAATTATACTCTTAGCATGTTAATTAATAGGCAAGCATAGGATTCTCTCCAAACAGATATATAACCGAAATAATTTGAACACATATGTGTAAAAGAATTTCTCAGATATAGAAGAATTAGAAGGACGACATACAAAAGATTCTTGTTAAGAGTGATTTTATTATAAAGTGGCAGTATTTAATGAACCTTTCGGTGCAGGCTGAGTCAGTGATGAAGCCGAAAGGCAAAAAGTAGTCGGTAGATGTAAGGCAGTAGGATGAGCGAGGGCGAGAGTGCGTGCAAAAAGCGGACAGCCCTGGCGACGGCGTTATGAGGAAAGATACATTATCTACTGTTATAATAACCGACTGATTAATGTCTGTAGTTGGAAGAAATCTCAGGAACGAGTGGCGACGGGAAGGCATTTAGATGAGTTACGTGTAATAACCCTCCATGTATGCCAGGTTTTTAGAGGTCTACAAAGAAAGATTTTATAAATTCAAAAGGAGTCTAAAATAAGCTTACTTTTGACTATATTTAAAAGCAAATTTTCTGATTCTTATCTCGTCAATACGGTTGAAATTTAAATGAAGTCGTATGGGATTCGGTTTTAGGAACTGTTTTAGACAATATCCTGCAAAAAAATACTAGCCTGCTTAAAATATAACGTGTGTTGTTACTAGGAGTAATCTTATCTGTCTAAATTCATTAAATCATGAAGCAAAAAACGCTACGCCACTCGAATAAACAAGGACAAGAGCGCGTATAAAAAGTCGACGACAGGGCAAGCGACTGTCGGCACTCGTGGAATGGTTGGGATACCTACTTGTAGCTCATGTATCATTGTTGTCATCTTGACTTGTTAACTCGTCTAACATGGTATCAAACAAATCTTTTGCGAACAGAAAGACCTTGGTAATAATGAAGCTAAACTTGTAAGAAGAGGTGGTGACAAAAGATGATATTTATTGTTCCCATGTTGTAGAACTAAATGTAGACTCGAGCGAATTGGTTTGCAGCTTAAAAATAAATATATGTCACAGACCACACACAAATTAGCGCCGAGTCTCACGGCGAAGGTATGCAGAAGACTCATCACCTCGCGGCGTTGATGGTCGTCATTGTTATATTTTTACATTAGAAAAGTTATTGTGGAAGAAAACTTATCCGCATTCCACCTGGCGCGGGGACCTTGAACTGCTACTTATTTTAAGTTTGTCGTAAGTGACAAATGTTTATACGGACTTTTGGCACTTGTACTACCACGGATGCTTTACGGGACAACAATTTCTAGCAGTTGTCAACGCTGTGAATAGTCTAATTTACTGGTTGAACCGTTTTCACAGAAAATGAGGAGCGTAAATCTTACGAAGACTTTATCTTTGACAACTTTGCATTACATTGGTCCTGTTTATTTAGTTTTTGTTGTTGTGCGCAATGATGCGATAAATTGAAGTGAACGACTTGCAGAACAATGTCAGACAGCTTTTAAAAAGGACAAAATTCATCATTTTGAACAAAACGAATTTTTCAATATTATAAATCTCTAAACAAGTTGCCCAAACCTCACGTATTTAGCAACGTCAAAAGCTTTGCAAGAGAAAATTAGACTCAAAATCTTGAAGACGCGATCTTAATCAACTTGCTTGCGAACCATTAGATCTGCGAACTGATCTCTTTTAGGAGAGTATAAGGTTGAAAATAGTTTAGCGTTGGTAAGACACTAACAATGGTTGTTACCTACATTGGGCACAATGAGGCGGGCACAAAAAGCGAATGGTTCCCGCACGCGCCGTACTGGGTCAGTCTGCACAACGAATCACATCTCAAGACAACTCACTCGTATGGAACTTCTAACAGCCAATTTATGATTCTTTCTTGTTTGAAACGGGAACGTAAAAGTATATTAATTCATTGGATTGAATACCATCACTACTGTTTTCGTCTAAATTATATCAAAATATATAAAAGTTACCTTATGCAATTAAAGATACTACTCAATTGGATAGCCGTTGTATTGCTATTAAGATCGTTTGTAATTTTTGTAACATTTTATTTGACAGTACTTTCCTTCTAAAAACTGGCTTCATCCAGTCACGCTAGTCCTTAATTTGCTTAATTCTTCATCATAACAAATCTTTGTCCGACTTTAAAAAGGAGGTTATCATCGCGTATATTATTTTCCATTACGTCAACTGTACTTATACGACGTAGCATTATTCCGTACTGCGTATTGAAAAGTATTCAATACTAAGTAACAGTTGTCGAATTCTCTCACGACATATGATAGCTGACTGTGTTAGTGGTACCGGCAATAGTGACGTGCGATTAATTGAACAATTGTTACCATTATTGTCGACATGCATGACCGTTTTTTGCGAATGTCACTGTATTGTACGGTTTTTTAATGTGTTGTACGGTAATAATTGGGTATTTAAAATGTCTTATGTAAACCTAATCAAACGTCTGATAGATTAAAATTAAATCATTATTAGATACTTTATTGATACTAGCAATCGGTAGAGAAATAAGGTGGAATTCCAAAATGGATGGCATCCAGTCAAAGCTATTTGTACGCTCAGTTAGTAGCACCTTTTTGAAATTATCATGGCCTTACTTTAGATCTTCTTACTTTACACATTCACTTATTTCAATAACAAATATGTTACCTACATCTGACCAAAATCAATCCCATGCGTCTGACATATGGACACTGGTATGGAAGAGTTATAGATTTCGACGTTCCGTGATTGATTGGCTATTGTAACAAAATCAATGGAGCAGCATTGATGATTTCGCGGGGTTTTGTCTGGGTCAAATGTTTTGTCTCTAATCTTTATTTATCATCTACTAGGTACCAAATCAGCTTTAGAAACTGGTCTAGTTTTTGTAGATCGTCTAGCTAGAAGCTTAACATTCTCGAACCAACATACTGCTAAACCGATTTAGAGATTCGATAGTCAGAATCAGAAATATTTAACACTTCGATAGAGACATTTAAACGTTTTAAACTTAAAACTCGTTCGATCGGTTCGCTTCGGTTTGTAGATCGTCTAGCTAGAAGCTTAACATTCTCGAACCAACATACTGCTAAACCGATTTAGAGATTCGATAGTCAGAATCAGAAATATTTAACACTTCGATAGAGACATTTAAACGTTTTAAACTTAAAACTCGTTCGATCGGTTCGCTTCCGAGAATGTCCGAACTGGTAGCGATCGGGCTCGAATTATCGTAAGCGATCCGGTAGCTACGTGTGTCTGATTCGTTATAACCATCGTTTGTCACACGCACGCCAATCTGTCAGTTGTGATAAGGGCGTGTGCGACTGGCGAATGTCGTCGTTTTTCTGATATCGATATCGGCTTAAAAACTTAGCAGCGCGTTCTTGGAAAAAAGAAATAAGTGATCAGTGTGTATTTGCCTTGTGTTGGATAGGGTAATGCATTTAGGATTTTAAATTTCTTGTAATTTTTCTACAATCGGCGCCAGGAGAGTAATGTTTTTAGTATTCATGTACACACATCAACAAAATCTAGGGA
>LGAG01000205.1:306275-320474 GCA_001278395.1 Lerema accius
ATATTGCACCTCAGCTACACACTACACCTTTGTATGAGTAACATAGTTTATTCTTCGATATTCAGCCCTAATTTCATTTTCGCAGTCAGTTCTTTCTTTAGCGATAAACAAATTAAGTCTAAACAATACAATTATTACTTTTATCTGCTGGAACGCAGTATTTACATTGTTTACACAGGAATGTCACGCGGAATGAAACAATACCCACGTTCCACGCTTTTACAATTATTTAAATTCCGTAAACTACAGCAATTACGATTATTAGAATTCCTTTTTTAATGTTTGCATATTTTAAGAATATTTTGTTAATATTGTTGTTTGGGGAATAGGCAATTTTAAGTCAATATTATTGATAACTTTGTCGTCAAGACGAAGAGTAGTCTCATAAGTCATCTGGTATACCAATATTCATATTAAATCTACAGTGAAGTATAACTCCATCAAACAATGATGACTGAAATATCAGTTGCTACTTTATGTGTTTTCTTCGCAACTCTGATTTTTTCAAAGTGTTTTAGGGAGACGTAAGAATAAACGAGTTACCTGTTGTAGTCAGAACCTTTAATAAATGGAGTAGTAATTAATTTTTAAAACGTAAGTAATAATGTCCAAAATGTAGAATGCTTGCAAAATTTAAAGTTTTAAATAAGTACGTAGTGTAGCTTTGTTTAGTCATAAGTCGAAACAAACACAGCTGATCGTGTCTAAATATATATTTTTCATTACAGATATTGGCTCGGACACAAGGACTCACGTAGAACGGTGAGTGTTGTTTACAAAATATCTTTCACTTATGTGTTTAACTAATTGAAGGTTACGTCTTTCACCGCTTACGCAAAATATGTGGCAGAATGCGAGCGAGGTGTTTCCCAAATTATGAAACGTGTGTCATTCACTAGAACATTCTGTATCGGATTTCGTTCGAAACAACAGAATGCCTTCTTTATTTAGTTACTACTATTTTATTACTCTTTAATTACCTGGGCTCCTAAACTGGGGGCAATTACCCTCACAGGGGATAATCATACATTTTACGGAGTTAATGAAGGACTTATGCTGTTTGTTTTGATAGCATTTTAAAGATGGTCACAAACGATATTGAAAAGGTTGGGAACCACTGCTTTAACGACTTTTAATGAATCTTATTTTTGTATCGTAAGAACGAAACAGAAATATGATTCGTCAGTTATTTCAGTAAGGACGTGTCGTATCTTTAGTATAAAATACCATTAGTATATGTCCAACTTTATCCAAGTTCCTCAGTACTTATCCAGGTTATGTGGGCTCGGAAGCCATGTCACATAACATCGCGTCACCATCACCGCGCTGCATACCGACCGCGTCACGTACGAAGGCCACTCGCAAGTCCCGTACATCCTAAATACTTACGAGGTCTCCTGACGTCACGGATTGTAGGAATAATTTATTATCAAAAGAAAAGCTTAAACTAGACAGATTTAGTTCTCACACTAGGTAAACCTACCTACCTAATAGTAATACCTGCGTTGTAGGTTACTATTGCGGGCTGTAGGAAAATACTGCGGATTACTTTTGGTTCAAGGAGTTAGGGAAAATAATACTTGGTGCCTGTCGAAAGCAGGATCAACTAAGCTACTGGTATTCGGTTCAGTTAAAGAGAAATTTAATTTTCAAAATTCATGTATGTTCTTAATGTTTGTAACCTTGAAACCTTGCTATGTAGATCCATATTGAAATTTAGTAATCAATCAAAGTCTCGATAAGCAACGAACGACGTCATCTATCTAGTATTAAAGCTATCCTAAATTGACGTCATTGCCTGCCCAAGTCTTTTCTTTTACCAACCATGTAAATAGAACACTTCATCGTAGAAAGGTCATCATCAACATTACAAAGACACCTTCATTACTCAAAAAATACATGGATATATTTCAAGTGGCCACATTTGGTCGTACGGTGATTTATGGACCATGTGACTTATGGTACAAGTTGCTGTCCACTTGTAAACTGAAGGTCACTGCCATGGAACCAGGAACCAGCAATACATTTTAACGTATTCAGTTGTAATAGAACCCATGTCACATTAATTTAAACATAGGATACTGAATTTCATTATAATGATACTATAAATTGAGCTCCTCATTCATGTATGGTTGCAGCTGGGAAGATGAATGTTACCTACATTGTAAGTACTATTTATCAGAAATAAGATATTTGAGTCCGTATTCTCAAAGACGTGAATTCTTAACACTTTGCCAGGAATGTTCCTTGACCTTAACCCTCGTTGAGCTAAGACCTGGGATCAGCATTTCAAAATTATTATAGTATGTTCCAGTTTTGCGTCAAAATGACTTAACGGATTTCGATGGGTTTTGACAAGGTAACTGATAAGGTCTAGAAGACAGACGTTTTCCTCGAAAAAAATAAAATTCTCCAATGTAAAGCTGCAAATAACAGCTTCATAAATAATCGCTCTAACTCTGCGCATAAGAAATCCCGATGATTTATTCCGACTGCTTAACCAATGAAGGGGCACTGGGTCGGGTCAGAAACTATTTTACTAAGCGAATCCACTCTTCAACCATAGACATCTTGAATTGATATTAATAGCCGGCCCACTGGTGGTACAGTCGACCCACATACTCGCTAACGGTCAGCGGTCATCTCAGGAATCTTCAGCTCGCTAGAGGATCATTGGTCAGTCACCGTCATGCCACAGTATAGTAACTTCAAGTCGCCGAACATGTTTAAGTCATTTTGGCTATGTACACTGAAAGAATGTTGGAATAACGTTCCCGTCGTCTTTCATGTTTGAGTTTTCAACGGCGTGAATAAGCCTTCAATTAAGTTAATTTGCTTCATCTACATGAAGAGGATTTGTGAAAACTATATAAGTATCTACAGACAATGTTCTGTCTACAATTGTATGATGCCTTAATGCTATTCCACGATGATCATGACGAAGTTACCGATAAGTGACCAACCGAAATAAATGGATACAAACATCTATCAACACAAATTTCAAACATACTTAGCAAAGTTTGCATTATTAGCTTCGACGTTCTTCATACCAAAGTTTGAACTTTGACAGCTAAAAGTATAGTTACCACTCTCCAACCAAACGTACTCATCTCGTAATAGAATGCGTCTGGCATAGCACCATTGGCCGACTGCATGAAAGATCGTTAGGCTGTGGTCGTGCCGTGAAATACCTGTGTCTGGATAGATATTAATAGCCGGTAGCGCACCATTGCTCTCGCGTAATTCTGTAGTGCTGTCAGATCCACATACCCATAACGGTGTATGTTTGGCATGTGGGCTTTGTGAGGGTCACACCGGTCAACTGCCGTCTGCTGTTATTATAAAACATATTAATGCCTTTAGTAGAAGTAGTAATATAGTACTCAGAACTTATGAGGTCGTGTTCCGATTGGAGGCTCGAGTGCCAGAGTACACTTATCATTATACAAGAGGCGACCATCTGTCTTTAGTAGTAGCGATGCAATTTCACCAAAAATTTGGGACGATTAATAAATGGACTACTAATATTTGTTAAGAGGACTAACTTAGACTTACAGTCAGTACAATTTACTAACATTCTTATAAACCCTTATCGCTAATAGGACCTAGTAACTAACTAATGGTCCGCCTTATAATCCTACTTGAGGTTTGTCATAGATGTCCACAGTCGACGGGGGATGCTGGCACTGCAGGCTTGTTTATCATACACCTATGTAAAATAGTGAGCCATTTGAAGAGAGTACAATAGATAGAGATGTGGGGAAAGGTTGTAGGGAAAGAATACATCCTTGGTATATCCAAAATTTTTTTACAATTGATTTTACGATAGGTACTCCCGTTCTGTTTTGTAATCGTCATAGTATACGAGATACGCAAATGAATGTTGGTATGTGTTATTTGTGTGACCGCCCACATACCCATGTCCGAAGTATGACAATGAACCACCGCGCGGGCACCTAACGGTCGCTGGTCGGCGGTCAGCGGTGGCCGCGGACGGCGGTGAACTATAATTAGTGTAATTATTTGCCACTCGATAATTTTCGAAGTTTTCTAGAACAACATGAATGGAACCGTTGTTCTTAAGTGATCTGAAAAGAAAATTTCGGTTTTATGTTTCGTGTTTGTTTGTTTGTTTGTTGTTCGTTTGCTACGTGTTATGTGCTCGAAATTTGACTGTAACTAATTGTCTAAGAGTCTGTAGACTGGTTCAATATGATTAGCTTTAAAATATCAATTTCAATATCAACATCAATTAGAACACAGATCCATGTGGTATATTCTTCCTATTCCTCTAAGAGTGCACTAATCACCTCAATGGTTGCCAATCTACTAGCAAGATATAAATAAATCAATTCCGCAATTCCCCTCTTGACGTAAAACTGACTGGCCGGGCATGTCGAACTTGTTCCACGATAAACCCAACAACCCGTCTCATAATTCTAAAAATAGCTTAGAAAGTAAGTTTTTATGCAGATCACCGTTTTCCCGTCTAGTGTCATTTGCATGTAATAAATCTAGAAATATTTATAGGTCCATTTTGTCCTGGTAAACTGGACTCATTCTGTATTTTGATTTAATGATCCAATCTTAATAATGTCTGGTAGCTGCGCCGGTTTGAGTTATTAAGACAATTAATATTATTTTAAATGCGAACCTGCCATATAAATTAACGCGGATGGATCGTTCAATGCAGAGGAACGAAATTTTCTACATTTGATGAGTCAAGTACCTAGTCCTGTTTAACGGGTAGTAATCAAGTAGCATTTACGATGTAAGCTTAAAATTTTATTTGTTCTTGTGTGCCATTCCAGGAATTACACTATTTAAATAGGTCGAATTTCGAATCTTCTTTTTGTCCTTTCAAATTCAAATTCAAATCATTTATTTCGTCCTAAGAACTAATAGCTCACTTAACGAATGTCAAAACTTAAATACAATTCCTTCCATAGATCTTACATTGACAATCAAGTTAAGAATTATAAGAGAAAACTGTTATAAATACCATAAATATAAAATTTAGAAGAATACCGAAAGTTAAATACATGTTCGAAGGAACATTTTAATTCTACCATGTTAACTGATAAAGTCCAATTTAGATGAAATTAACCTGTAATTGATTGTAAGGACGGTAGTGATCTCAGAAGTAAGACCATAAGACCAGTCGGTTGTTCTAATAAAATGTTACTACCACATTTAACCAGCTAATTAACAATATGCAAGGCTGTTAAACCAGCACTTGAACCGTGGACGATTGATGGTAAGGTCGCCACGACTTACCGGCCGTTATGGTCTTTCAACGAGTGCGACTGCGATCTGCGGCTGCGGCGTACGACGTGCGACTGTTGCGGCTAAAGATAAAATAAGTTACATTTGGATCATTGTAATACAATTAATCACTTATTAAATATCTCGATAGTTTTATTAAAGACAAAGAGATACTTAAGCCCAAGTAAGCTAGCGTTGTTTGGAAGGAATTTAAATGCTAGAGCCGAAGAAAAACACTCCTGGTTCTCTTTCTTGCAAAATGTTAACAATCGTAGTAATCTTAGGATTAGACTAAATACAAACATCACTTCGGACACAAAAGACTGTCCGTCAACCGACAGGGTAACCAACAGCTAAGGCCATCGTCAAATCTCAGCTCAGAATATATCTCAATGACAACTGTAAGAGTGAGTTCAGTCTTCATGCATACTTGTTAAACCAGATTAGTCCAGATCTGTTTATTCAAAATAAAATTTAGTCTCAGCAAGCCGCACCAGCCGCATGGACAGACCGCAAGACGCACTTCTAAAATGTTTATTACCAAGGCCGGAACATTAAGCAGATAGTTATCTCGGAGTAAGCTTTGATCTCCCTCGTCATCCACATCAAAAGATCGCCCGTCGCGGGTACCGTTCGTATGCGGACGACAAACTGCGCGTACTGTTCATAATTCTCAACTATTTATTACAGTTTAACCGTGACTAGAGCGATGTGGTCTGAGTACGGGACGATTAGCGGGTACTTAGATTTTATGTTAACTTTTACAACTTCTTGCGATAATAAGGATGTCCGATATCAGAAGATAAATATTCACCAAGAGATCTGTGAGAATGTTAGGTAGAAACTAATTGTGTTTTTGTGGCAGGGAAAGTCAAATGAGGTGTTTTAGAGTGCCATTTTAATAAAATACCTGACCAAAGTTCATTCTCGAGTAGAGTAGTTGATAATTTTTCAAACAGAAATTAGTCCTAAAAGCTTATTTGGTGATGCATCGCTGGAGGTTCTACCACCTAAAGTCCAGTATTTACCGCCCAAAACTCGTGACAGATCTGTGAAATGTTAACACGTACTCGTTACTGCGACCACCTTATATTCCGTTACTCGTATGTTTGCCGTCAAAATGTTAATGAAAGATACACATATTTCTAGCCACCGTGAGGCATGTCACAAACTTTACGTGAGACAATTTCTGAAATGGGCGAAGTTTGCCTTGTATGTAATATGCATGACGGTGTACTCATATATCAAATGACTTGAAATTCATACATAGAGATTCAAGTAACTTTCGTGTATTTGAATAAAACTGACATAGGGTAATTTTTGTGACACATTTGTGCTTAGTTTATTTATTGTTGCAAGCTATGACAGGATTGAAGCGTTGATATAATAAACGCTCATACAAAAGAAAAGCCTTTATTAGTTGCTTAATTAGGTCTCATTCGGGAATCAAACCTGAAAATAACCATTACCAAGAATCTTTCATACAGTTCAGTTTGCCATTAGAATCATAATATTAACAGAAAATCTAATTTTACTTCTGTATCCTTTCAATCAGAGTGGTCCACTCATGACATCCAGTGAATAGGTCCATTAAACGTACAATTCAATTACAGCATGAAAGGCGCCGAGTATGCCGATGACATAACACATTCAGAGGCATCGGCACTTTGTACTGCAGATTTGTAATGTACCATCCTGTATAATTGGTGGGAGATGCGAGTGGGATGTAATTATTCTTCGAGTACATAAGTTAATAGTAGCGGTGAGGGACTCTGACAATTTGGTAGGTGTTTTCTTATTGTCTACTGACTACGGTTGGATGGAAACATGAGGGAATTGCGGACCCTTAATTGATTTAGATCGAATATCTGAACCTTTAAATAAAGTTGAAGCAGAGAAAGGAACTTCTATCTAATAGTTTACTAGGATAAGTTTAAATTCCTAACCTCAGATAATGCGTTTATTTCAATAGTTTTTCCCTATTAACTTGACCGTTTAATAATAAAACTAAACAAAGCAACTGAGGTTTATTACATTTACAATTTATCTGGAAATATTTCTTCTAATAAACTATACTGGTAGGCCATTTGTCTGCCAAGATCGATATTATTCTCGGCACCACTTAAGAACTCCGCCAGAATACTAAGTTGGTACGAATGTACGACACGATACAAAGTAAGGTTATCTACCTGTTACTTACAGGATTAAGTGCCATCTTCTGTGTAGAAAGCTGACATTGATTTAACTTAAACCATATCTTTAAAGACGTATTTTGCGCCATTGATGAAGAGAGTAAAAGAGATAACATTCAGAGAAAAGCAGTGTTGGTGCAATGAAAAAATCTTTATTTGATCATAGGCTTTATGGGTGAGAAAAATGATTTTTAATTATAGCAAGAACGCCGTAATTTGGATAGCAAGTAGGCCTCGTTCTATTATAATAGCTAATGCCTGAACTCAAATCCCCTGATGATTACTCTTTGAAGTAACGCAAATAAATCCGAAGGTGATTTAACGGTTAATTATGACACAGGTAATCTGCAAACCTGAACGTAGAAAGGCTCGAGTGTTTAAGGGCTCTCCCACTTGTCGTAATAACCTGAACCCATTAGCATCTAATTAAAATTACTGTCATGCGTTAGTTATGTGTATTAGAACGAAAACCCTGACTCCGTACTGTAATGTATGTAAGTTGTCGAAGGCTTTCCGCCTTACTACGAAGTACTATCGTTCATAGACGCATTCATATTTCACTGTCCACATAATTGTAAATCTAGAAACTTCGCGTTCATTATCGGCTGGTACAGACAATAACAGAATGCCAAGTCCGAAACAACGTATCGCCTCTCAGATTTATAAGTCCTACTTCCTCAATAGCTGTCTGAACTGCTCCTAATTGAACGGTGAGTTACCGCCTTGACCTACCTCCGGATAGTAACTCGTGGATGATATTCGCTTCTGAATCCAATAAAATGCGAATGTTTCTTTAATCATGTTGTTCCTTCGTTTATTCACGCTCGACCAATGTCATGTGATATTCAAGTGAATACCTACCTACGAATCTTGACCGATGGTTTTTAGCGACAGCCCATTCGCGAAAGACTACTATTTCATTCATCATTTCGAAAAATAAATTATGCAAAAAGAGTCACTTTTGAAAATCTCATCTTCAAAGTCCTTAAAAGTACGATCATTTAACTAATATATCGTAACTTAATCGTGGTATGACAGTCCCCTTATTCCACTCTCTAATAAGCCCCGACCCCATTGTTGGCTTAGCCTGATTTGTTTTATTGCAGTACAATTGAATTCCCTCAGATACCTCTACATACCTCTAAGGGCATTCTACTAGCGGACACTTCTCGCCTCCTTATTAAGGGATTATCTTCGGAATTATGATATCCGTGCATTCTAATGGATAAGATGCTTGGATAGTTTACCGTTGTTTCTCCTAATTAAGAAAGAACGTGGATAAGAGATACTATGGCATTGTCTCGTACTCCGTTAGGATACGCCCTTTTATTTCTCGGTGCTGACTTTGTGAACGGCTTTGCGATAAGTACCTTATAAAGTAGGGATATAATTTAACTCATTATTACGTCATTAGCTCTTACCTACAATCAGTTGATTAAAATCAATTATAAATCACATGAAAATGGATCCCAATCAACAATTTTATAATGGTTTATGTTGGTTGAAAAAACTCTTCATAGTAAATGTGTATTTATTGAGAAATAATAGCATCGTTTGCAGGATCCAGGAACTTTCGTCCTAATTGTCATTAGTATATTATGTAAATTAAGATGATCACTGTTCGCTTACAAGAAAGCAGAGTCATAGCGTAGTGCTAATGTTCCACAGCGTCGTATCCTGAATTCCGACGCCGAACAAAACACCTCACGTCTTAATACCCAGTACAGTTACTACAGTTAGATGCGTGCGCGCACAAAGAGATGCTTCATCTCGAATTAGCGAGTGGGGGCGCACGGGCGAGGGCGTTTCCTTTACTGATCGACTTTATAACTTGCTATTTTAGTGGTGTTGTGTGGACTTTAGCATGAAACAGATTTGAAAATATTCCAAAAATAAAGATTTGTAGAGAATAGAGAGAATTCTTAGGTGTAGGTTTAAAGCACGTGTACTCCGTTAGAAAATTTTAAACGCAATTTAAACTTGTAGACAAATGTGCGTAAGAAATGCGCAAAATGTTACATGCTCGGTGAAATGTGAATTGAATATGAATTCCACGTTAAAGAATTTCACAGAACTTGCCAGTTAATTTCATGGAAGTTTTTTGTGGGATTGTTTATTCGCCTCATTCATGAATGAGTCTGCGATGAATCTCGTTGAATGAGCCGGAGCAAAATCGTGAATTCGATCTCATTGTTAATTTGCTGTGATTTGTACCTTCTGGTTGTTTATCTCTGCTTTCTGTGTCGACATACTGCAGATTGCCATTTAACTAGAAATCGATATTTTTACGTGGTCTAAAGTTAGGTTGATTTTTTGTCTGTGATTCCGTGTATGTCCCCATTTTAAACCAGCTTTAATTAATAATGAAACTATTTCTGACTTCACAAAATCAGACAATTCAGTAATGGTCACAAACAGTAGCTTTTATTCCTACAATAATAACTGAACGTCATTGATAATAACAATACCTCTCAATCAGACACGAATACTAGAGTATTCAAAGCTCAATAACAATTCATGCCGTTAAAGAAACATTAACGAGGAAACGGAAATGAGGAAAAGTATACAATCAAAGGTATTATTCTTCTTAAAAAGGGTTCCAAAATAAACACTATTTCCGGCTCTTGTTTGTTCCTTGAAATTGTTACTGAGAGTGGCCATCCGGAAGAGACTATTCACAGATTTCTAGGGTTATCATCTGAAATATGAAGATCTGCTATAAATTCAGTTCCATTTTTAATAACATTACAAAATGAAACCTAAATTTCAATGTACATTTTACCACAATCACGGAAGTTGTAATTTCCCAAACAATAAGGCTACTGTCTGATGTCCAAAAACATTGTAACCTTCAATAATGCTATTTATTACCTATAATTTCACTGAAATCATTGGAACCTTTGTCATTCGATAACCCTGGTTGAAGCAGAATGAACGGATTCGACATGTTTACAACGCTTTGTATAGATGAACGGGCTTGTTTACCGTATGTTGCTGGCTGTTCAGCTACATTTAGCCGACAAAATAAACTTTCAAGGGCAATGCACTGGTGTGGTGGCCTATGTTTAGATCTTGTCCAGATGAGGCGGAACTTGGGTGAGTCGAATTGTATACCTGTGTTAGATTACTACATAGAATTCCAGAATGTTTCTGAATATGAAAGTAGGAAATCGACTGTCCAAGTGTTTATTATTATTAGTCTCTCTATAGAGGTCATTGTCACAATCGAATGTAAGGTTGCCTGAATGTTTTTTTAAGTCTAGGCTGCTCAGTGCTCAGGTACTTTGTTTCTAAATGTAAATCATTATCTCACCTGTGCATTTTCCCATTGCTGGAATCATTACTAGAAAAGTTGAAGATACAATAGGGCTAAGACTGGTTTATAGCTTTGACGAACCTTTCAGAATGTCTCTACTCATTGGTTACGTCAAACTATTTTTCGTTACAGATAATTTCTAATACCTACGCACATAACTTTAGTTCAACTTTTTCGGAAGGGAAAACAACTTTCATACAACTCTGCATCATTACTATAAGTTTATCGATCACTTGCAATCGACACATTTCGTTGTTACGATCTGCTAGTACATTATGTAGCCAGTATTGCAGGTTATTATTAATGAGATACGCCAGTGGTTTTGAATGGACATCCGTTCCATTCTTTCATGTATCATGATAAGATGGTTAACTTGTTTTGACAGCTGGATCATTCAATTAATACCAATTAAAAAATCCATTACATACATCGTAATCAGTGTTTGGTAACGAGGCGAGAGCTGATTTAAGTAAGCAATGATTAACATAACACCTGTCATATAAATCACTGCAGGCGATTCTGTTGCCCTTCGGTAGGCAGAATCTTTAATTAGCCAAATAGTTTTAAAGACATTTAACCTTTCTTTGTAGGGTTCTATAAAAAATTTGAAGCCCTTATAGTTTCGTCACGTCTGTTCGTCTGTTCAAGTGATGTCCTCAATATGCTGTTACTAAAAAAAGACCAGTCTTTTGAGATTGTCTAGCAGGCAATCTCAAGTGGATGTTGGAATTATCCTGTTATAACAGTAAAGCTTACAACACAAAAACTGTAAAATTTTACTACGACTCCTACCCGCCACTTCACTACGGATAGTTGCGCCATCTAACTAAAACCTTAACAAACTTCTATCTCTGCTTGAGCAATATTTGACGGCTGTCATGGTTTTTGGTATCGTTATAATGAGATGATGCAAACCACTTTGCTAAACATTTTTTGGAGGCATTTAATCATGGACATTTTACAGATTATTGTCTCTTATATTATTTTCTGTGTTACCTATATTCTACGCTTGTTAATATTACATTTTTCCATATCACATATTTCCTAGTATGTGACTGATTTATAACAGAATGGTGCATGTAAGCAAAAATTCTTGAAACTTATCGTAGATAAATTTTCCATCATCGATCGATACAATAATGTTTACGATAAACCATCCGTTGTTTTGTCTTAGAAATATTTCTGTGCCAACAATACACTGGATATTTGTTTACGTTACGTGACTACTGCAGGTTCCAGTAATTACTGATATTAGAAATGTTTGTATTTTTTTCTTCGCTCTTTTCTATAGCAGTATTATAATCTATACATCTTTATTTTTATTTATCACACTCCCGTCAGCTAGACAATCGACTGTGTCATTAGAATAATTGTAATATATTGCGAAAGCAGCTGGCATCTATATCGATAGCAAAGCCTTCTGATTCAGATTTGCCCCCGTTACGGTTTTATTATTAGTTTAGACAGGCGCTAAACTTGCAAACTTATTGTAAGCCTGGTGGAATATCTCCATTTTACAATGTTTTCTAAACAATCTTATTTTTACCGTGAATCAGTTTCCACTTGCAGGTTTACGTAAACTAAACTCAAAGTAAATTGTTTTTATCTTCTAATAACTGTTTTCTCTATTTCAGGTACGTTGACCTCTTCCTTGAAGATAAAGATAAATGTTTTCATACCGACGGAAACATTTGCTTGGTAATGTATGCTTCAAAACTATGTCATGTTTGTGCAAGCGATTTTAATTCCCATAGCTTTTCCGTTTTCTACGTAATTTAGAACTCATCGCGTCGCGTTACAGCTCAAAATGGCTTGTAGGGTCTAGATAATTACATTTATCACGTTGAATAATAAGTTCGTGCAACTGTTTAATGTTCTGAACATTACATAAAGTGTATTTTTGCGTGAAGCTGACTTGTTGATAAAGAAGATAGGTTAGATTAAAGTGATGTAGTGATAACATTTTTGTTTCCTGATAAGGCCTGTATATTACAGTGCATGATACCAGTAGCATTGTTCATATCAGTAATTGTTTTGTATTATTCATTGTAGCAATCAACAATGAAAGCTTTGCCGCTCTTAAAGACAGTTGTGGTTTCATGTCAGTTTGCGTTATTAGTAATTGATTTATACTTATAAAATTTTGTCCACACAGGATTTACCAAGCAACAAACAAACACATCACACACTCACTCTAGTTGTGTACAATCATACATACTATCACGACAAAGAAAATATATTTAACCAGTTACCAGACAGGTTACAATATGAAAATTAAAGAAAGCGAAACTGAACCACTTAAAAGCGACTCACTGTTACAATAGCTCAGTAAACTGGATCAGTTACAAAGTAACCGCAAAACACGAAAAAACCGAAAGCGTCTAATTCGTACTACAATTATACAGCATCCCGCGAGCAGACGAGGTGGTAGTTCAAACAATGGCATATCAAATGCACGTCACGCAGGGTGCGTGCGCCGCACCCGTGACCATTGACAATGGTGGACCATCATTCACTCTTTCGGTCGTTCAGTTCAGATCCGTTTGTGCTCGCTTCTGAGCATGTTTGCTTATAGTTTGTACAATTGTGTACGCTTCAATTTTGGCATTATCTGCAATATGCGAATCCTTGCGTTTACTTTTGCGTAACACGTTTTTGAAAATTCAAAGCTGTAATTTTTTTTTGTAGTAAAACGCAAACGGCAACTACATGACAACAAGAAACTTTACTAAAGGAAACCCAATTTTTTTTTTTAGAAAATCCATCCTATGATGAAGTATAACTTTGTCCTGGGAAAAGTAGCGGATACCAGCTACAATTAGTAAGATATATACCTACCTTACGACACAAAGCCACATGAATTCGTCTGTACTGAGACAATCAGATATATATTTCCGTTTAATATGAACAGAAAGTGAATAACGTTATAATATATTACGTGCAGTGGATAAGGTTTCAGCTTTCTATCTAGGTTCTAGAGAGTTATTAGCCGTATGACGTGAACCATTCAATTTCCTGGCCGATGAACGCACATATGACAATGGCAACATAAATAACAAGCCTGGTGCAATACAGGATATACCGTTTTGATAATATAAACTTACCTAAAGTAGAAATTTGTATATCGGAATCATAATAACCTAACTTCAGATTTTTCAATTCACTTTTCAATCTCGTTGAAATAACAATTTTTGCTTCTATTACGGTTTATATACTTATCAGAAAAAATTAAAATCTTATGAACCAGGACTTTTAAACCTTCCATATTAAAATCGAAATTTAAAACTTTTGTTATTGGACAATTAGTTAAATCTGTCTTAAAAGCTTCTATGATATGATACAGAACTATAACATGCCCTTTTTTTTTTTCAAATCAAATCAAATCATTTATTGTTAAACGTAGGTTACAAAAGATGTTAAGTTATA
>LGAG01000205.1:329384-349088 GCA_001278395.1 Lerema accius
ACACACGTTTAGTTCCCACAGTTCAAGATTACGTGTTGCGTGACGATGTAAGAAAGGTTCTGTAATCTGTTGTGAAGACAGAACTGAATAGAACTATTTAGATCAAAATGAAGATGTTGTTTCATCACACACTAGGGGAAACGTTTTGTGAATTTTAATACATTAATTCTAGGATGAGGGGTAAGTTTAGTTTAGTTATATCCAAATTCTGAATACACAGATTTATTTCTTGTGCGTTCTTCTGTCCTTGTTATGTATGAACTGGAGAATATAAAAATAGTGCATGATCAATCATCAAAAAGTATAACCCTGAAAGATATCGCAAATTTAGCGTTCATTAGCCTCTATTATAAGCCCAACGATAAGGCAGTTATGGGTACCTATAAACATTATGAAATTGTCATTGACATTCAATTAATGTTTATTTTGCTGATATCAAATATTATAAATGAATTAATAATGAATATATTTAATTAGTTTATTTATACTGGTTTGTAGCGATATTTGATCCTTAGGTGTATCGTATATTACACAATAAATAACCTTTTGTTACTCGATTAAAAATAAATGAATCAGCCATAATATGGTACGGTATGGTATTAATCGATTATTTAGTCATTAATCATTAAGGCACAACAGATAATGTAGTTGCACCAACGTATAATGAACATTGACACAGTTAATACAAAACAACTCATTAACAATCAACAATAAATCCCCATTATTGCTAGTTTACTAATTTTCGATCGTTTCTACAAATGTATGAGAACGCTATTATCTAGACATATATTAAAGGTTATGAAGGTATATTGTGCAACGTTTCACAAGAGCCGATCCTTTAAGTAGGCGAGGCTTGCCTTCGAAGGTTCGATAGCAAGGATTCACGCCTCCCACGGTAGATCCGGTTTCTTGGGAAGTACTAATTTTAGTCATTAGTGAATAGTGAATATAGTTAGTTAATTTATATGATGAAAAAATGTATAAAGTCGTGATCGAAGCTGTGAAGGGTGAAAGAATCGAAAGGAGGTAAGAAAAAAACAAATTGGCGCAAGAACGAGTTTAAAGAGTCGTGACGGTCATTTCGTGTGTATTGTTATCAGCTTTGAAAGATTGATGCAATTTTTATTTGCCGGCCATTTAAAGATTGTTCAATACAGCGATAATGGTAGAATGGTAAATACTCGGATTCGCATGAAATATTTTTGGTTGGAGAAAAGTACTTCAGAGGACTCCTTTCACTTAAAGAAAGCTTTATTTGTATGTACCCATAAGCGTTGGACTTATGTTAAAATATAAAAACTGTCAAACAATCAGATACCAGAGCCATTGGCATTAAGAACCAGAAAAGCGCTGTTTCTAATATTAATATAAACAGACATGGTGGCATCACTTTGTTTCTTTCTTCTATCTTCGTGGTCGATAGTCCATCTTAGTTCGATGACTTTTGACGTCTCTGAAGATCATGATCAACAACAGTCACTTGCCATCACATGGTTCGTCTGCACATTCGTCGGCTTTTTCGATAAAAAATCATTTGAAAGCATTAATTTCAAAATTATCGCTTGTATCTACAACAAAAGACCGGATGATTTGTATGTATGGGATATCTCAGAAACATAACTTGATTTGTTCTTGCGAGAACCATGTGTTAAAGCTTGACGCCGGCACCTTCCGTGATGGCCTCCCTTCACTCATTTGCCCTTTTCTTGTGTCTGTTTAAATGACAACGCTTGCAAAACATGTTCCGCGATTTGTTGATATGCGTTCTTATGTTAACTTAGCGTATACCTATAATTGGTTCAAAATGGAGTACTGTTGTAAAACAGTCCACATTCTTACAAGCCCTAGTAATTTGCGCTTGAACTCTGACCGGAGAATAATCTCAACTTGAATATTATGTAAGACTTCTTAAGACAAATGCTGTCTATCTTTTTATTTTGACATAGAAATATTTAATATCAACAAATTACTAAATATTCAAAATAGTAAAAATCCAAAAACGAGTTCTGCGGTTTACCTCGATTGCCCTCGAGAAGCTTAGAGGTTAATCACATTGTAGTTTGCTTTAGTGAAGTAAATAAGAAATAATTACAATAGTAATTATAGTGCATTAAATGTGAAACCCCCTTCATTATGTAAATTACTCATAGTGCCCGTATTAGTTCCATTAGCTCATCTGTAATATCCACGATGTATAAACACAAGGACGTGCGTCCAATCTCGCTAATCACAGCTATCGACATGGATATCTTAATTCACCTACAAATGTACGAGCCAAGTCATTGCACGCTCCAATTGTCTAATTGTACTGTTGTGTCCAATCACTCGTTGGCCAGAATGGGAATAATGACTTTTTGATATCTATGTAAATGAGAAAAGCAGCCTGCTGATTGGATGTCGGTGTAAGATTGAATGAGACTTATTTTGTTTATTGCTTACTTTAATCAACATTAAACACAACAAACAACACTAATCATTATTGGTCAGTCATCGTGGTAAAGACAGTGTAAAGGTAATTTGACTTAATTTGAAATCATTAAATTTTAATCTTTAAATGAGGACAGACGATCATAAATGGACAGTAGTAAACTAGTGATTCAATAATATTCGTATACAATACTCCGAAGAGACCCATCGGCTTACTAACCGTCAGCCGATGCCATAGGTAAGGTACTCGCTCATTAAACTGCCTCTAACTGTACTTTACAGGGCACCGTTGGTTAAATTGTTCCACGTTAATTTATTAACAATACCGTGGCATTTGGCGATTTCATGCTGAAGTAACGACGCAAAATACGCACATTGGTATGCAATTGTGTTGCTTTCTTCTGGTAATCAATTTAATTTTCTTAGGTCTCTTAGGTAATTTATTTTAGCATTTTAGTCAGTAATACTTTAATGTAGAATCTGTGCTCGTGCTAGGATATTAATTTACAGTTACATTTACGTAGACTTAACCTTAATCTTCTACAGGAAGCTACTATCAGCCTGCGTTATCGTTCTGGCCTGGACAGCATGGGCAAACTTCATAAACAACTACATCCTCTGGCCAATCTCGTCTGTCACTGATTTGTTAAGCTTGACTAGCCAAGAACACAATCAACCATTCCGCAAGCTACTTTGCCTTAGAAATGTACTAATCTATTACCTAGTCTTATCAACGTTCGTTCACTGCCAAGAACTGCTTCAGACGTGACCGGCCTACCGTCTGGTATGAATATTTCAACGGCGCAATTATTGTGATAACCTCAAATCTCGTCGTGTAAACAGCGATGGTTATCGCTTGTCTAAATTTCACTTCACGACCACGAACTGGGACTTTCTCGCTACTTCCGCCATGTTTACATTAGTGTCTACTGCTGCGTAGGAATTAGGGACTCCATTGTGAACTGCACGATGTTCTCGGAAACTCAAAACAATATTACGATGGTCAGGTAGTTGCAACAGATTAATCATAATTTAAATTTTCGTTACGGTTCACCTTCAATCTAATGCGACAAATACTTGAATTATTATGTAAATGTCATACAAGCTTTAATGTTCTAGTAAGTATACTTTTGTGCTTTACGACATTACACGCGTACACAATAACAAGTACAAAATAAAGAATGAAGAGGATTAAAACGCTGAAAGGTTCTTTAGAAGTCGTGTATACCCTCTAAAACAAACAATGTTATTGGAGTCAATGCCTTAAAGAAGTTTAAGTTTTGAACATATTTTTGGTTTCTTTACTTTTTTCAAAATGTGAAGTCGACTCGGATTACACGGATTTTCTTAATAAATCGTCAAGACATAGCAGAATTCAAAAACATCTTGAAATACTAACAAGTCTTAATATTTTGCTGCATCGGCGCTGCTATTGCTGTGTGACATTCCTACACAGTTCGTTTCGTAATACTTAAGTCGTTCACAGATGTAATACGTTTTAGTGATAAGTTTGTGTATTGTCAAATACTTTTGAAGTAATGCCGCTATCTTCAAAGATATTTGTTGAAGTGTTGCGGCTGCAACATTTTGTTTCACCTTAAATAAATTCATTGCAATTGTGTCAGAGTTCCATAAACCTATAGAAAGTTTGTAACGTACTAGTCGCAATAGAAATCTATAATAACCAAACCACATTTTGAGGAAAGCGACGAACAGTTTAAATTATAGCCACGTGTCCGCGGTCATCACAAATATCTTTTAGAGTTAAATGACGTACTGAAGTGAAACGGTAGTATCTAGTGAGTAAAAGTTCGTAATTGCCGGCACCAAAATGTAATAATTTAGAAGTGCCGGTAAGCTCTTGTTCTTAGTTAATACCTATTAAGTTAAATGACAACAATTTATATCCAAAATTATGCTTCAGATAGGTATTGTCTACTGTGATGAAGTAAAAAAGTTTTGAGTTTTATTAAGTGAGCTGTTACAAGACTAAATTAATAATTTGAATTTCAAAATCATTGTACTCAGCATCTTTCTTTCGCGATGTGTAGGATAAATATTCATCACCAAACAACAATCGTTCACAAAACGAGCAAAAAGAAGTGTTTAATAAAATCCTTTTTTCAATAAAAAGAACGTCAGCAAAATAACTGGTAACGGATCAAGTCATGAACGGCTAAACGATTTTTTCACAATGAAATCGACAGATAATGCAGCAGACATTAATCCAACGCTTAGCAACAACGCGAACGAATCCATATTGAAATCATCAGGAGCAAGAGTACAATGGCGTACAGACCACTCGAAAATCAAGGGCCTCAAAATCAATCCATCAAAACACGGCCCCGAGTGGTCCCACAAAAACAGAACCGGCTTTACATATCTGAAGGAGCAACAGCCGGCATGTGGCCTACAGTAAAACCCAAGGTCGTTCGGGTACCGCTTTACAATCTTATTCTCCTCTTTTTGTATTACCTTTCTTCCTCGCTATCACTAAACGACTCAACGGCCCACCCGTTCCGAATGACATTCGACCCAATGTGAAAAAGGTTACGGTTTAAAATTCTCTGCATAAGAGAAAGGAATTTCAAAGGTCGTTGGGGCCATGTGTTATGTTCTTTTTTGCAAATGTTTTTTCTGAAGTTGGCCGGTCGAAATGATAGGTTACGTAGCCATACTCGCTTTGATGTCTGTCCTCTTCGATCCTGCTTTATCTCGATTACAATTCGGCGATTGCTATCTCGAATTTGAATAATGCATTTGTTTTGTATCTCGTGAGGTCGATAAGTGTGGCTAAAATATTCATTCTTCAAATTTTGTAACATATAAATCTTGATAAACATTCATGTGATTAATTAAAGAAAAGACATTTCGCAAGTTTATATTTTGAAATTATTTAGCTGGTGACATTTTCAACTTTTAATAGATTAATCGCAAATCGTTAAGTGAACATGTTCTGATGACATTTCATATGTGTAATTTGTGCTAACTCCGTCCAATTTACATTTTTTATGATTCGCATACTTTAATGCTTCGTTAGAATTTGCAGCAATAAATTTTGATTAATTAATTACAGTCATTTACAAAACACGGCTAATTGGGTTCGCTTCTAATGACTTTAGTAGTTCAAACCATTCTCGTAGCGGTTCACTGATTTCAAATCTGCGTATAAAATCTTCGAACTCCAAATTGACCTGGCCGTTTCGTTGTTACCAGTTGCGTTCCAAACCAGTACCTAGGTACTCCGAGCTGATTTCGTCACCGGCACGCTGGTATCAGATACTAGATGCCGGTACCGGGCGGGACGACATGTGCCAACGCCATTTAAGGTACAGAAAATAAGCAACGTATATCGCTTTTTAAGGATAGGTATGCCAGCAATTTAGAGGGGCCTCTATTCAACTGAATTTTTATTACCCTCTCAGTCAGCTACCAGTTTAAATTCAAATAGCCTCACGTAAGATAGTTTAACTTTATTTAATCTCTATCTTTCATCACTTTAGAAAATCTATTTTGTATCCATAGTTTTAAATTTTTCTATAGGTTCTTAATTTCTCCTCATAAATTCTTGTAAGGGCCACAAAACCGAAAGTTGTCACGAGTTACTACAGTTTTATCTGGTTCGGATTACAATATTAAACGAAGTGACATTATTTCTTCGTGACAGCTCCCGAAATTGTGAGATGGACGAAAGTGCAGTGAAAGTGGCATATTGGGATCGAAAGCAAATAGTGTATGCTTTTTGTAATTGAATCTGAAGGTCACCAAAAGTGGAAATCTGAAAACGCTTGCCAATTTAGTGAAACAAAAGCTATTAAATTCATAATCTGCTAACATTAGCAATATACAAAAAAGTGCAATACATTGGAATTCAACAAGAGTTCTTCCTCATAAAGTAACAACCACATTTGACATTCTTAAAAATTATAATATAAAACTATCTTCAAGTTTCTCATTACAGTGTTCCATTGTACTGTCACGTGTAATTAATTTACTGGCCTCGTGTTATTTGACATTGACACTTTATATACCTACTTTAACCAATTTTCGACCTGTCGCTTGTCTCATTAGTTTCATTGTATTTTGAAATTAGCTTTGACGTATTGTTAATATTTTGTGATCTTATAGTCAAGCATGTATGTCACAATCTTACATCGTGGTGACCTTTAAGTTTTTGTTTATAGCTGTCATGAGCCAAATGTCGATTTTAACTAAATTCCTACCATTTGTTTCTGTTCACATATTTTTGTTAAATAAATAACGCTTTCTTAAATAAAGATTTATTTCGCTACCTATCTTCTATGTAATAAAACATCTGCTCCCGAAATACTGGTATAAGAAAAATACGTTCCTTAAATCAATAATGATATTTTATTTCTGTGTTTGAATTGTCTTTACTAGTTGAACTTACTGGCCCTTGTATGCAAAGATACTTTGACATCTATTTGCTTCAAATCCGTTATATTAGTTGTTATGAGCAAAAATCTTTACATCATCTTCACATCTTTTAGTTGTGTTACAAGCCTGTTGAGCGGGAAACTCGCTTCATACCACTTTTCTAGTTTATGAGTTGTTTGACCTTAACTTTCTTCGGTGTTGAAATTTTAGGCAACTAGTAGTTTTGTGCGTCGTATTTATTAACTAATATTGAATAATATCTCATTTGTATACAACTAAATATTTTCAAATCATCTCCTTTTTTCGTTCGTTGTTTTTTTTCCTTAGAAAACATTTGGTCATATAGCAGAAATCATTCAATACAGTCAGTCATTCATATTGTCATTAACTAAGAAGCCTGATATTTCAAAGGAAAATATAATTCCATGTCGCACATCATAAATAAGTTGTTGATTGAGAATATTGATATGTAAATGGTTAGTGTACAAACATGAATGCAATTTATTTATATCGATAAAAATATGAATGTAAATCAGAGAAAATGTGCGCATAAAACACGAAAGGAAATAACTCTACATTGCAAACTCGGTGCTTAGATTGGTTTTGTTTCCTGTGTCGATTACCATCTATAAGCTGTGGTTCGTTGTACAACTGTACATGTATATTCATGTTGATGTAAATGTAAATGGTGAATATCAGATAGGTAAATACTCTCAGTTCTGTGATGAATTATTCACATATACTTAAGACAGTACCTAAGTACAAGATTATCTTCGTCTTGCACTATCGCTTCCAAACTATAAAGCTTTACCTTCGCTAATTATGAAACGGTAACATTTGATAAAACGATTCTATTGTTTCTCTGATATGGTGGTATAACGCTTCATACTGGCTGCATAGCGTAGGTCTTCTTTTTATATTAAAGTATTCCTAACCTCTCTCATCAAATGAACTTTAGCAGAGATCATTAAACCTTTAATATTATACTGGTATGTTAGCTTTGTTTACCAGCAAGCTTAAGTTACGCTTACGAAAAATTTAAGACCACCCAAGGTCAATTTTAAGATTGCTTTCAAAAGGTTAAAGTTCAGAATCATTGACCCATTGGGTCACATCATCAATAGACATAATTCTTTTCAATTAACGCAATTCATAACGTATTGTTTTTTTATTAAACTTATCAAACTAAATGGGTCATCCTTTTACTATATTACCTTGTACCATTGCTTGTAATAGATCCACAATAGCCTCATTGATTTGCGTCGGATGACATAATTGCTGTTTTGTATGTGCATTCAGTCGCCTGAGTCACAAACGACATGTAAGGTCGCAGTTTACTTCTACTGCTCCAAATACCAGCTGATGAAATGAATCGATATGTATGTGTTGGTTTATAGCTAATATATTTTTAATTAAGACAAAGAACTCTTGTTCTAGAATAAACGGTTCTTCATAATGAGTTTGGCCTCGCGATATTCCTTGTATTATGGTTATCAATGAATAGCGTCATTATAATTTAACCTCATTTTTACTCAATTAATTTTTGTAAGTAAATAAAATCGGTTAATATTTACAGCCCATCAACCGTTTGCAGCATATTTACTTCACCTGTGTTCGTTTCCATGATCTAAGTTTTATCTAAGATGCATCAAAATTTATAAAGAGTTGATCCTAAGATAAATCACATCGATCATGTGTATTCCCGGTTCTATGCTACAGACATTACAATTTGTCCAGGGTCGAAGGAACATCCATCAATCACAAAACTGTCTGACCATATTGTGGCCTATAAACCTGTGCTTCTCAGGTTCAGAGTCTCTTCTTATCCAACTGCGCCAGAAGGGTAATGTATTTCAAGCGTCCGTCTGTTAGGATGTCCACTATTTTGACAAGCTCTACCACCCAAATGGCACAACAGTTTCAATAAATAATTTTCCATCTCCGTCAGGTTTTTGGTTTTCAATTAATACCTGATTTACATCTATGATCATTGCTATAGCCGAACCAAAATGAGTCAGTTAAAAGTTTACATCTATGGTCGAACCAAAATGAGTCAGTTAAAAGTTGAAATTGAATATAGCATTATAAATGGAACCACTGTTACTGTTACAGGTTTTGATACTTATAGTGAAAAATGTGGTACTTATACTTCTTCCAAAAAAAATTTATGCACGTAAAGTTTTTATATACCTAAAATACCTTTACATAAAAACGTGGCGGTTAGTTTGTCGGCATGCGAAGCGCGTGCGCGTCCCGTTGTCTCACGTTTTTACGCTATATTGTGATGTGTCATGCCACAACAAACCTTTAGGTAATTGCTTTCAGTGTGGGAGGATGATCACTGAAAATGTAGGCAAGGCCAGCTATTCACGAGGATATAACTGCAAATGAGATTCTAGACCTATTTTTCATGGTTTTTGCCTCGTTTCGGTATAAGAAATAGCTTTAGAAAATTAGTTGTTTTATTTACTGTCAAACCTTTTTTGCGCACTGCCTTACTTGATTTTATCTAATTTACCTGACTTCAATATTTTTTTATCACTTTTTTGACCTTTGATGATGACATTTGATGACCTTTTTGGGATTCTTTCTGTATACATCTGTAATCAGCTACTTAACAGTTATCACATAATACTTTGCCTAAATCTGTCGCTGCTGTGATAACCTACTTAAAGATTTCTTCGACATTTTAAGATTATTGAAATTTAGAACAGTGCTGTGAACTAAATACCTACTTACAATGCAATTACTCGTACATTTTCTCTCTGAATCATAGCAAATCCACAAATAAGGACGACGACCGATTTCTCTGGTGTCCTTAGGACAATGACCAAAACGTTCAGGAATTTGAACGTTATGCCTATCGGTATAAGGATCTCGATATTAATTCAATATTCTACATCACAGTTGTCTGGCAGTGTCGTGTTGCGTAGAAAGTGTCCCATGTATAAGGTGACTATAGAACACGTTTGGATTGGACATTATTTTTTGCTATCAGATAAAATAAGGAATGTTTTTGAATCGCTCATTTATCACCACAGATTGAATTGACAAAATACGACGTAGACGGATTGAATATGCAAGTTATTTATTTATAAACAGACAATGAAAAAATCAAACGCAAGATAAAATTTCTGCATAATTGCTAATGCAAGAAAGCAAAAATTATTACCTTAACACGTATGTCACCAAATCGAGTACTTACATTGATATACTATGTAGAATACATTATTAAAAATATCTTTGATGGTTATAACAGATTTCGTTTGATCGCGACTACCATAGTGAACATAACCTTTACTAATCATTCGAAATTAGTGAGTCCGTTTTTATTTTCACTTTGTGATGTAACCATTATTATAAGATCGTCATGTCATAATGTTGATGACATTACACAATCCCTGTTAATACTACGTATTCTATATTCATTAGTGTATTAAAATACAAAAAAGAAATCTGTTATTATTTTTTATGAGATTAAATATACACATTTAACAACCTACTTAAAGATAGTAGTTAATGAATAAAATTAATTAGAATTTACAGTAAATTTTAATTACCTACTATTGGAACCGATAAACCAATAGACGACTGACGTTATATTAAGTTGCCGGATAAGAGAGAAGAAACTGAAGATATTGACTCTGAAGCCACAACTGAAAAAAGTCTGCGCACAATGGTCTCAAAATACCCAATAGCATAGTATCTGTTGTAAGCAGTGAGCTGTAAGTTTGTAAGCATGCTACCCGTCGCTCGTCGACAGTGTCCTATTGTCGCGAGTTCACTGTGTCGCGGTGGTAATTGACCACGCGCCGATCACCGTGAGTCGAGCCGGCGAATTGGTCCACGTCCGTGTCAGTCGTCGCCTCGCCGACAGATTCCTGTCCTATTCTCTATTGTCGAACTACACGATTGTTCTTTGTTGGTTTCTTTCGTTGTACTACATTTTTTACTACACCACTACGGTTTGTCCCGAGCACGCTTTGCGTTTTGCATTTATGTATTCGTGTCACTGACCTCTTGTATCTACTGTATCGCAGATGTTATGTAGATTTGTTCTATGATTGTTTGCGAATGAAAGCTTTCTTAGGTTTTAAAATTATTTATAATTTTCTGCAAATTACTTTGATTAGGTGTACCATTTTCTATTTAAAGATATTAATTTGTATAAGAATTTGAATCTCCTTTACTAAAGATTTTCATTATATTATTAAATCCAAGATTCAGGTTCAACACCATCATTTCTTAATTTATGCATGCCTCGGTGTTAGAGAAGTATTCGCGTGTGAACAAGCATCATTTAATTATCCTTATTACAGGCTCCCGAGCCAATTAAGAGTTACGCCGTTCGATACTTGAACAATTTAATGGGAAGTGATAAAGACTTGGCAAATGAAGCTCTCGGTTTCTGATTCACAGTCTTAGTTTAGGACTGGATAAGATTTCAACACGTTTACTGTAGCAGTTTTCAGCCTTATCGTCAGTTAATCCAGATTTATCAGTATGTGTTTAATACGTTCTTGGTTTGTAAACTAATAATGTAACAAATTCTAAATTGATTTAAGAATAACATCTACCAATTTAGATACTTTCGAGCGAGTGCGATGCAGAAAGGCGTTGCTCAATTAGGCACACGCAAACCAAATTAAATGTTACAGGTATAATACAATAGACAATATATCTGCAAGAACGCATGAAGCAATGAACTGTAAGCTGTAGATGGTCAGAAATCCTCCAGTCAAACTTGACCAATTGATCATTGACCAGAATCATATAAAAATTATGCACGCCGATACCGGTGCTCTTGACTTTCGATAAAGGCCCTTACGAAACGTCTTAATCGATTATTCGCTTCGTATGAAAAAATAGCCACATGGAACAATTATTGTAACAGCTTAAAACATTGGGTTACAAGTGAGTAAATAATGTTTGCACATTTTGATAGCAAAAAGAATTGAATATTAAGATAAATTCTACAGATTCTCCTAATTATTATTATTTTAGTGTAAGCAGTTAAGTGACAGTCCAAGACTAATATGTATATTTCAAAGTATCTAACGCCAAAGTTAAATTTCCTATCAAAAATGACATTTATGAACTGCCATTCACATCAACATAGCATTCTATATAATATCGATTAAGAAATTGCTATCGCTCGATCACAAGAGATCGCTGCGCGCGCGTCAGTTGCGAGCGAACCGCGCTGTCGATCACACGCGTACAACGGCGGATATTAACGAAATATTCGAGCGATTGTAAACCTTATTGTTTCCGCGTTACGTGCTGTTAAACCACTCGGAATTCGGGTAATTAGCTTGTTATGTAAACCTATGCCTCCGTGGAATGGTGCTAACATCTAACCGTGGTGTTTGTTCACGTGACGTGTAATAGTAAAAGTGTATTCGACAGTTGGATTGGAGCTCTAATCTGCGGTTTGACATACACTTTCAACATCTATAATAGTTTTTGTGTTTACTGCCTTAGATATGTATAGTGTGCCGAAAGCCAGGAAATATTTTTAATGGGATTACTTTGAGAAATACAGGTTTTATGCCTTAACCATTTATGACGATTGCCATTACGTACCGTCAGAGGCAACATAACCAAATTTGCAAATTCTTAAATTACGACTAAATGCCATGAATGCCCGTGTTTATTGCTCACTGTTCTTGTAATAGTATTAAGTACAGTTATTTATAAACATTGCTTCTTGTCAATACATATTTTAAAATATTTACCTAAGTTTCAGCCTCATAATAGAAATAACTGCGTTATTGTACTCACGATCGACGAATCCACCGTCCGAAGTCCGCCATTATCTATGCTATTGACAATACAAAAGCGCAAAAACTGCACCTAGAAAGATCTATTACAATCGCGAGTTTTTATCTTATCCATGGGATCTTTACCTGTGCTTGCGCCTTATCAACTATGGCGAGTGTCTGTTTAGTAATTATTATTATGATTACACTATTATCTTCCTGTAGTACAACTGATATTTTAAAAACATATCTGATAAAAAAATACTATTTATAGAATCATTAAAAGTTTGTGTACTCCGTATTTATAGTATCATTATAATTTCTTCTTGATCATCTGTTTTCAATTCCTTATCTCACGGCTTACGCATATTAATATGGCCGATGAGAATCTTATCAAATTTTATTAAAATTAACATGATTCATGATCCAAGTAATCTGGTTTTTCTGGTGATTTCCTTCATATTTCCTTGGCATAGATGCAGTCATAAGTCAGATGCTGATGTCATTCCGTGTGTATTGTGAATTAATACTATAATTATTATTACCGTCCCACCCATTGTCTCTAATCCGCCATATTTCCACGTTCTCAGACAGATTTCTGTCGCCTTATTTAAGTGGTACGTAAAGATACCGTTCACTGGATTTTGGAGTGGCACGTTATCCAAAGATAAACAGATATGTTTCAGATAAAATCATTTATCTTGACACAATGAGATAGACTAGAGTTCTTACTGATAGTAGTTTCAAACTTCTCTTATCATTATGAAAGGGTTATTTTGACGAGCAGGTTTTGTAACTCATTTTATATTTTTTTACAGTTATTTCAAACGTTGCGTTGATATTTACGTGATGATTCAACTTCATCCTCCTCTGCATTTGTCGTTAAAAGTATTCTATTCAATTCTTTTAAACCACACAGCTTTAATATAAATATTATATCTCTTTACTCTTAAAATTTAACGTAAACATTCGCTCATATCAGCGTCACCGTTTCTCAAACTAACGTCAGTTTATTGCGTGTGCTTGCCAGTAGTTAAGGCGAGTTAATCGATATTTTAATGAAATGAAAACCAGTTAAGTTTGTTACGACAAGTATTTAAGATGTTGTATATTACTTCATTAGTCTGGTGTGTATTCTGTTACTACGATCAGTAATTCAGATTCATTTATTTCCGGTCTTGGATTCCTCATCAGTTTATCTACTCTCTCTTTCTGGTTTTCTATCTGAGATATGACTATTAATTTACGTTATCAGCTCTTTACTCATTTTGATCACTAAAAGCCACTGTAACTCTTTTTGGTTCTTTTGATGCAATACAAGTTGACTGTTCTTCTAAATAATAATGATTAATATCTATGTACAGTTTTATGTTTTCTTTTCAAGTTTAATAACTAATACATCAGTGACTAAGTACTTAATAGGTCTATGTCATGGATATATTTAAACTATGTGTTTTATGACTAACCCTAAGAACTGCCTATGAATTTTAATGAAATATGACGAAATGATAGATACTATAATTAGGTATATAGGTGATAGATCTATGTCTGGTGACTATTGTATTGTAACCTCGATATTTTTTACTGAAAGCAAGGCGACACTTCTTCGGGTATATAAATAAAATTAATTACACAATAATTTTACAAGCACAAAAAGTAAAGACTTAAAATTTATTTAATACGTTTTAACTATTTTACATAGTTTTAAACTATCATAACTTGCAACATAGCAACATCGTCCGATAACTGTTTGCAAAGAAAGTTTCTGGAATGGGGTTTCGTAATAAAAGGATTACGATCTAGTTTACCTGATGAGATGACGAACTTAGTAAGAACTATTGTGTTAGAATATTCTAGGAATGAATCTCACCTTGTGCACATTCCTGCATAATAACATGCGTAGGACCTGCAGAGGACCAAATTATGTACTAGTAAGTTCTTAATAAGCTATCTCGAAAAAAAAAAACGTTTGATTAACCCAACAGACATTTTGTTTGACAGAATTTGTGAATGTTTACCTAATTATGTATGATGCCATACACTGCTTCATAACTGTAATCGGTAATGATTCTCAAAACGAAAGTGTAGGTTAGGTACACCTTTATTACCAGTTGTGAATCGTAATCATTCGTAATATGGTTTATTATTATTAATGATAGTGACCTGAATTGTACAATGCACATATTTGGTATCGTTACATAATGCCGTATTAATCTAGCTGTCTATTCGCTGAGCATTTTGTTATGCAAATGCACGCGAACGTAATGTACTGGTCTTGTTAATAACAGTCTATCACAAATGTTGATTGCCATTTAATGAGAAATTCCCGTACAAGTCCCTAATTATCTTACGAGTAACTAAATATTTTCCAACTTAGGAGGTTGACAGGTTGAATTAAATCCAGAAGTGAATGGTTCTATTTGAAAAGGCAATCTGATCACTCTAATCCATATAATATCAAAGCTTGGGTCAAAATATCTTGTTGTTGGTAAACTCTTTAAACTGAAAGATTTTGTTTCTAACTATTTTCTTTGTAGACTTAAATCCTAATATAAGAAAACTAATTGCCATGTGCGTCTGCAGAAAATTTGGCAAAAGTTGGCAATGAAGTAGTCACACGAGGGATGTCTTGTTTCCAAATCTGGCCGTGACACACTTCTTTGACAGTTTTCGGAACGTAGGTTTTTGTTGTGTCATATGAGGATGTTCTAACTAAACGCACTAACGAGGAATCCTAAAGCGGGGATTTAGTGTGAACAATAATTATTACTTTTATGTAGACTATCAAGTGGCTTGTCAAGTTTGATGTTGTAGGGCTTAGATGTGTAATTGTATAGGGACAATCAAACAACGTGTTTTATGTTTTCATAGAAATTTTGCTTGACGCTTTGTTTCTTAAGCATGTTTGATGCTTTAGTTTGATCGTATGACTGTTTGATTAAACGTAAAGTTTCACTAGCTAGTTTGACATGCAATTTGATCGTTTACTTGCACGCTGAGACGGTTTAACGTTGAAATAATGCTCGTTATCTTGAAATAATTCTGTATGTCACATACAATGCTTGATGATGTCTTACATAAGTTATTGTTGTGACGTACAGAGCTATGACTCTGTACTCAACCTTGATTGGTTGTCTTTGACTCCTCGTTACACGTGTTAGACATGAGCTATTATCTGCCATCTCACTAGACGATTTCACGCCAGTCAACTATGTAAAATTACGGTAGATTTATCTTTAACACCATCCATTTTTGTTTTGTAATCGCATTGTTTTAAATGAGTGCTAAAAGATATTTACTTAGAATTGAATTTATTTGAAGATGAATGTTACAAATATGAAACTTAAGGAACGTTTCTTCATTATTGATATTGATATACGTGTATCTTGTTTTATTGATAAAATTACGTTTCTTAAGCAATCCGATTTAATTTGTAAATCCACATGTGCATTGCAATATATTTCGCATCTATTATCGAATAAAGTGAGAAAATAATAACATAATTGAAAAAAGACGTATATGTACATACTACATATAGCATAGAATGACATTTAGTTACAAGTTTCTTTGTGACGTAGTACAGCAACAATAACCTCTCTCTCTGTTGCAGGTGACCGCGTAAAATGAACGGTGGTGGTGAGTGAAGTGAGTGAGGTGAGTGAGTGAGTGAGTAGTGCTGCTGACGATGTGAACGATGCCGTCCGACAGCGGCGCCACCTGGTCGCCGCCGGCCTCCACCGAGCGGCGACTCAGCAACTCGTCCGATGGCAGCGCGGGCAGCGGATATTCTAAAGCTGTAAGTACCTTTGTCTAAAGCTTGTTTGTCAAAAAAGCTGTAAGTACACATGTCTTTTGCTGTCATACGGGCGTAATCCTAAAAACCTTATGACAAAATCGGAGGATACAGTTTGGCGTTGTAGTTTCAAATCCATCGTCTCTATCCAAAATTAAATTATTTCACTGGATAACTAAAGGATCAATTATATTCTACGGGGTGTTGATTGAGCGTAAAGCGTCTTAGTAGGTATTTTTTGGAATGAGATGGCGTGGAGTTTGACTCAACCCCCTCTGCCTTCTTTGAATCTTGTGGAAGATTTTACAATATGTTGTACCTAGTGTAAATGGATGGGTCTGGACCTATATTAAGAGAAATAGTATCTGTAACCTTAAAGATTTTTGAACCGTTTACCACACGCCGCGCGACACTAACAAGGAATGTCATGACTGCAGTTCACAGGCGAAACAGGCTTAAATTTATCGTTTCCTATATCGACGCGGCTCGGTGTCGAAATGTCTATTTTAACACTTTTACTGCGGCGTCGCCAGTTTGATGAAAAATCTTAAGAGAACGAATTTTGGCTTTGTACTTTGGTACACGCATAATTCTGTGTACGTTTATTTACCTAAAAGGAATATACTTTAATTTGCTTTCCACGTACTCTTTAAATTTTAATAACTGTGAAAAAAGCATAACCATAAATGCAAACCTTATTCGTAATATGTATTGGGTATAAAATTCTGAAACATATGTTAGCTTTATATGATTTGGAATATTTTGATTTACGAAAAGTAAACTACGTGACATTTTAGAGGTAATAGCACCAAACGAGTAGCTTGGCTTCCGGCTGTGACGCATGACTATAATCCGAAGATTAAACGCTTATAACACACTTAGTCCAAGTACTAGTATAATCATATTATAATAATACACCAACCCGGATATTTCCATAACATACTTGATCTTTTTCGATGTTATTTATGGCTCTTAAAAGTAACCGACCTTAATTAAAGTTTAAATTATTACTTTTACAAATTAATGATTTCCAAGACGTTTCACCTTTGTAGTTTATCAACATCGTTAATTAATGGCGATTTTGTAACACGGTTTACGATTCTCTGGCAATAAGTAGATAATAACTACATGTTAGAGTGCAACTAATATTCTATTATGCTACTGACAGTCTTAGTAACTATTTTTGTAGTTCACAATTCGGATGTAACACAGTTTGATTTAGGTAACATCAACACAAAAAGGTATGAAAACTATTTAAACGCAGCAGTGAAAATAAGTGCTCTTTCAGTTGTGTATTAGAACATTTAGTTCGTAACAATATCATTGTCGTTTTGTACGCGAATGCAATAGACTAGTTGGCGAGTGACTATTTAAGCTGACTCACGATAATTTCTGGGCCACCAGCATTACGTGCAGTGTTTGTTTGTAGTGAAGGTTATACCGTAATTTGTTCCGTTTCAGTAACACCGATAAAGTTAACCTATTCATAATATTCAAATGGCTCTTATTAATCTTGCTCAAATATAAATCAGTTTTGTTTGATTTGATATCCTTTTGAAGTACTGTATATTTTTGTTCCGGATTAAGTACATGTATTGAATTTAAGAAGTAATAGAAATAAATATTCCGTTTTTTTAGATATGTATGTAATTAATGCGAAAAATTTATTTATAATTTTCTAAAAAGACTTCTTCATTTACGGGAATGGAAAAATTATAAAAAACATTCAATCAACGTTGATTTAATAATTGCTAATATGCCTCCGTTTGCTTTCCTTGAAGCGATCATATTTATTCATTCATTTGAAATTTTAATTAGTTTAGTAGTTACAAAAAAGCTGACCTCATACTTTGTCTATACTGCTTTACACAACCTTATTTAATACCTGCTCTTTACAATGAGGTCCCTGAAAGTGGTATTACTCTTATTTTATTTAAAATCGTTTAAAAATCAATTACGTCGGCTGCAAGGGTCATTCACCTCGACTTAATGCACCATCGAATTACTTTTTAGTGTTAAAAGTAAAACATTAAACAGTTAGTCCTACATTTAAACTCGGAACTTGTTATAGAGGATGTTCCCAATCAATCACGATTTGCATATCCTTTGCTGTTTCTCACGCTCCCCTCGACATATTCACTTTAAATATACAATTTAAATATAAACACCTTTTAGCGAATGTTTGAGTGTCGTATTAGTGTTCTGAGGTCGACCACTTTGATACATGTTTGATATTATAAATGTCCAATATGATGAACCTTATCTGATTATTAATAAGAGTGATAGTCGCAGGTGAAGGAAGTAGATATATGTTTATAGATAGTGGTTTTTTTCTGCCTTTCGCTACAAAATTGTCGCATGCCAAGGGCGACAGTATATCGTATTAAAATGGATCAACTTCGCCTTTGACATTTTAACGTCCTTTAAGTATTACGGTAGCTTCTAGAATATTACAAAAATAACTGTTTTGTTTGTCCAAAGAATGAAGCAATAACTTCTACTGAGTAACCGCTAGTAGAAGCTAATACAAATTTCCTGTTCCAGTATATCGAATATTTTCATTATAAGACAGCAGTTCATTATTGCAACACTATTTTTCTTTCTCTAATTTTAATGCTTCTTTAAAAAAAGTTTGTTATCACTTAGAGATTCGCTGTAAGAATTGTCATTTTCATAGCACTTACAGTCCGATAAATTAATGCACACTTTGTAAAAAAAATCTAAAATAAAACCAACCTAATCAATAAATTTTCTAGTTTTACATGTCTTTACCTTACTGAAGTACTTTAAAAATGTATTTTAATAGTCACTAACTCAACACAGGTTTTTCTCGTTAGTGTCGCCTATATGTCATAATCGCCGTAGTTCAGTCAACTCGAGCCGGATATCCGGCGGCACGAATCCATACAAATGTGGAATTGTATCCGATACACATGTACCTACATATCCGAGGATATCCTTAGAGCCTTCGACGGGACTGTTTTTGTTCCCTCCTAGATGTAACGATGACAATTAATGTCTAGTCTTGTCGTAGATGACTCGTATTGATATGCGACACAGACAGACAGACAGACGAACGGATATAATATTCATATTAATGGATTTATCTCAAGTTTTTGTTACATCTTAGTATCTATTAAAGTATGTTAATATGTTACACATGATGTTTATACTGGACCAAAATAATCTGATTTATTTCAAATTTAGTTTTTTTGTAAAATTAATAATAACTACGATATCTACTAAAGCCCATTTTAATGACTAGTTAATAGCATTCTGACGTATTTAATTAAATACGTGGATTTTAATAAAAACCACTTATTT
>LGAG01000205.1:349832-366723 GCA_001278395.1 Lerema accius
ATAATCAATGAAGGTTTACTTAAATGTTTAATTTTTTTTTTAAGATATCTACTGAAGTTATACAAGATTTGAATGCTATCGAGATATTAAAATTTTTAGATACATGTTATTTATTTACTTATAGTTAAAAATGTAACTGCGTCATAAGACGTGCGTCATAATGAATAAGACAATGAATTAAATTCCATAACAGAGATACAGAAATATCCACCTGATTTCAACATTAGTACATTTACTTTTGAAATGTCGCATAACTTTTTTTTGACCCTTTACGCCTGTAAGTGTCAAACGCTAAGTATTTAAAAAATGGTCGCAATGACATAAAATATTACACGATGTCGGGCTTCACTGCGATAGTTATGCCCGGTCGTGAATGTGTTGATATTCAATTAATAATGTAATTACACATTAGCGTCAACAGTGATTAAGAGACTGCCTGAAGTATTCACTACTACATAAAATGTACTGAATTATAAGCGGATTTCTTAGTGGGATATTAAATGTCGTAATCAACGATTTACATTAATAGCGACCTTAAAGGTTATTTTATTACTGGTTCTAGAATAGATTAAATAAAGCAAATTTTGCAGTAACATTTTTATTAAAACTAGTCATAAGACTACTATATAAAATAGTATAAAAATATTATAATATTTATTTCTTGCAAGAATGTAGTTCTTACAGAGGTGTTAACATTCACAATGTTTACAAGTACGTTTAAATTATTGTTGTTTCAAACGTATGTAATGTCTTAAAAATTATTTATATTATTCGGTACAATTGAAAAGTAACTAAAGCTTTTTTAAATCTTGGTTAAAATAATAAACAACTTCACAAATCACACGCCGATAACTACGCGCACCTTACAAACAGCGACAAAATTCAACATAGAATAGCGTATTGAAAGTGGAAACTAATGGAAACTCCTAAAGCTCGGAATGTCGTGTACTCGACAGGGAGTTAGCATTTGAGGAGCTTTATAGTACGACTACGAACTACGAACATGTCGGTCGGCGACGAAGGTCGGTGCGGACGAGGCAAATGTCAGATACGCAGGTGCAGAAATATATGTTAGGTGCGCGCCACACTGAGCTCAATGCGATACACTTGTTGCTGAACTGTGCACCCACTTAGTCTGTTGACTGTTTAACGTTTAACTTAGTTTCTTCATGGGGATGTTCAGTCAGTGCCCGGTGGAAGATACAATATTAGTCGTTTTTCTAGCACATTCAAGTCAGCGTCTAGAAGCATAAACAGTATCGATGACTCGTATAGCGTAAGGGTTATCTTCCCGTACGCCGCTTAATAGGGCCTGGGTTCCTTTCCCAGTGAGTTATCGGCGAGTAACGACGTATCAGAATATCTGTTTACTGTAACCTACCTGTCAAACTGTTTCATCTTGAGAACTAACAGCTTACTTTACGAAATTCATAACTTTAATAATTAAATTATATAACATTCATTGCAATGGAATTATTTATTAATTTATCATTATCTGATCCTATAGCAATTCCTAATGTCATGATAGACGATAGATAAGTCAGCTAATTATGTTTGTATAAGACGATAAAAATTTATCTCTGGGTTATCCCCCTTAACTCTAAAAATATCCAAAAAATAAATTTTCAATGCTCAGACTTCGTCTCAACTGTCAACAGGAAATAAGATATGTTTCGTTTAAAATGTAAGGTCATGTTATCAGTATGTCCAATCGATTGTAATGTTATTCGATGCAGCCGATCACTTCGTTCGATATCAGACGACCTTCTAAACTTGTTGGTTTATGACATCATTGATGCTGAAATTCAGTAGCCAAGGTTGAGTAAGCAACCTGCTCCATAATATCACCTACCTGGTTTGGTCTTACAATTGTATTATGGCTTACACCAAAAACAGAATCATCACCGCCTTGTTTTGCATCAAGATGTTCGTTTATGTACAAAATTTTCTATTTTTTACAGATGTTTGTACATATAATGAAGACGATTTTTTTGTTAACAGTAAATGACTACAAGTGACATAGGCACATATTGCTGTAGGATCCCCTTTATTTATAACAGTCCGAAGAGTTTTTTATTTATGAGTGCTAGTGTCGTTACGGTTAAAATGTGTTCAGTAATGTTGTGGCGGTAATTCGGTGTCAGTGTGCAACAGTCTCAAACTGCATTCCTCGGAGATTGCAGAATGGGATTGGCGATCGGTTGTCGGCCGATGTACCACTGTCGGCGCTCGACTCTCGCCGACACGTGCTTTACTGTGTCTAGGGTTGCTTGATCTATACTAATCATTTACAGGATATTTCTGGGGCTAAGAATGGAATCAGAGTTTTGGTCTTCGGTCCGAGACTTAACTTAAGTACCTTGAATTGATGGTTGACGAGAATATTAAAAAAAGTTTGACTTTTTTTAACTAAAAAGAATAGATTTTAAATTACAAAAAAAAAATTATTGAACTTGTGAAAAAACCTAGTAATTTTTTTTTAATTACTGGACACGGGATTACCGGGAAATCCCGGCCTTCTGGCAACCCTAACTATACCCACATGACACTGCCTACTAGACATGCTACTTTGTATGGTTGCGATTGCGAAGACGTTTCGACGCATTGGTATAATGACTCAGTTCTTCCATACATTGTAGACGTTTCTAACATTTTCTTTACATAATTAAGAGATTTTTTGTTTCTTTTTTTGAAACTTATTAAGTGAGCTTATTTAAAAGATCCTATAGTTAATGAGGTTAGTTTTAAACTAACTTCTTACCTCCACAGACTAGTATGGTACTAAATGATTTGTGGTGCAAATATCAAACACTCAAAAAGGCAAGGATTTAAAGCATACTGCCTTGAACCGAAGTAACACCTACCTACTCGTATGGAATTAACCTGCGCTTGCGTTATTTCGTTGAAAGATCTGACTTATTTAATAGATGTGACTCAATAATTCAAGATTGATATTCCTTTTACTTGTTCTCCTTGGAGACTGCTTCGTCACGAATGTCTGATCAAGTTTATTTCAGTAAGCATCCAGTTAAATTTAATTTTAATAAATAAATTAATTATAAAAGCTCAAGGCTGCCCGGCTTCCTTTCACTGCGAGGGCAATAACTTAATCTGGTCGACATATTAAGGTATGTGAAAATATTATTGTTAAGTATATATATTTTTGCATTTTAATGCACACGGAAGCAAATCTGAAAGGTCACTTGTCAAGCTTTATAAGTTTCAAGTTACGAATACTGCTTGGAGTTTTGCATCTACATCGAGAAGTGATCGTAACAGCAGGATTCGAGGTTCGGGTTAAAGTATCAAGAATTAACGAGAAATCTTTATGCCACTGAATTTAATTTAATTTTTAATATTTCGTTAGTTTCTCTCCTATCTTCTCTTATATTTCCGCCTCTGAATCTCCTCTTATCTCACTTCAATTCTATAATCACATACTTATTTGCTTATCTTACTTAGTAACAGGTAAAGCTTTTACTCAGAAAGGTATTGTTTGTAAAGAAAACAGAATTATTTTGTAAATGATTCTTGTCGTCGATGTAAACGGGATTATTCTCCGACTTATCACGTTGTATCAAGGGTTGCTCAACTGATTGTCGAATATCTTTGTTTACAAATCCATCTGCCTCTACGTATTAACCTTTTTAAAGTGTTTTCACTTAATTCTTGATGCGTTGTTTATAAATACCGCCTTAAAACGGTACAACAACAAAATACAGAAACTTGTCAAAACACAAATTGTTTGCATGGGTTTATTGGATATGAATATATTACTGACAAAGATAAATATTTTATAATCAATATTTTTGAACTATTAGTATTTTTTAAGTGCGTGAGTTTCTTTCTCCTTATTTCTCCATGTCAAAGAACTAACCCGCATGAATGATTGTATCATTATGTGTGATATATAATTAACATTAATCTAATCAATAGAAATTACATAGATCAATCGATTGATAAACTAAATAGACATATTAACTATATTTATACCTATAACAGTTTAGTGTAATAACTTTATCAACGAAACTACTGTCATTACGGCTCCGAAACAGTTAATCCGTGGCAGCTTAACTGTTTATTTTTTAAACGCTCCAATTTAAATCGATATCTATAAATAACTCTCAATCAATCACGCCAATAAAAATATCGGGAAGAGAGAGTCGATATCTCGATGTGCCGGTTGGGGAAAACAATGAGTGGTCGAGCTAGTTCTACTGGTTTCGCTAACTGGAGTAGGTACGGTGCGGTTAAAATATAACTATCTATTATAGTGGTACGTAGCGCGAGTGGTAGCGATTAGCGGTCGTCCCCCGCTACCCGCTGTCGTCTATCGGGTTTGTTTTCGATCGTAAAATAGTTTAGTAATCGTTACACTTTTTAATTATAGTCTAAAAGCTTAATGAAATTGAAATGGTCGAACGTTGTATTCTGTAGCACGCTGTGTTTGTTATATGTAGATTACTTTAAAAGAGATTTTTTTAGGCAATACAATTTTCATCATGATTGATTGTACTTCAGAGAAAGAAAAAATCTTACCTATTCTAATTTTAAAATCTAATAATTAAAAAACGCCGTTTTACTTCCGCAACCGCTTCCGCTTCTCGCTAACACTCGAGACCAAACCGTGACCTTACTTTCAATCAAACTTAATATTCGTCGGTGACACGACCTATCGCATTACGGCTAATTACACTCTATTGTGATGTCAATAAACACTACTTTCTTTCACCCGCCCGCCGCCAGCCCCCAACTGGCCCGATCGAGGTCAAGTGCGACAATTGTATCGTACTTCCTCAATACTTTAGGCTCTACGCACACGTAGACTATGTTTACTGTACACCGACGGTAATGGATGTGGACACAAATATACTGATGTTGTAATTGTGGTCTGTTTGATACTAGAATTGTTACGATTGTTATTGTTTAGAGTTAAAAGTTTGATGAAAAAAATGCTTACTTAGAAAAAGAAAAAATGATTGAGCTATTTTTATTCATAGATCGTGTTTTTGACTGTTCGCTTTATTTCGGATTTTTTAAATACCGGTATTCGGAAGTTAATTTTCCGTCAGTAAATAAATTGTTATAATTCTAAAAAAAGTCGAAAGACTCCCTGCAAATGCTAAATTCTGAACTCATATTCTTTTGTTTACTGAATTATTTCATAAGTATACTGTAATAAAATCCCGAAACTATAAACGGCACTCGATTGAATAAAACGGTAAATATTACCCTCGTGTCTTTTTGTACACAATATTTGTGTACACCGGATATTATAATTACATTATTGTACACTCGTTTGTAAGGCGCCTTATTACTATCTGTCACCCGTTCTGGTATTTAGTATCGTGTGCCGTTTAGCAGTGGAAATGAGGTTAGTGAAGGATTTATTATGATTAAAATGTCTAAAGATACCATAATGTATACCGGGAACCGAATAGAAAGCAGCCAGTTACTGAAATACTTATTAACTCATTGTCCAATATTAAAATTATTGATCCGACTGGTTCTTATTTCCATATTGTTGATATCGTAATATTAATACTACTTTATATCTTTGTGTTTGATCGCTTCGCAGACATATTTGCATAAGCTTTTTATTATGTTTCGACGCAATGATACGCATATCAGATCCAAGTTTTAATAGGTATCACGATTGAGAAATATTGACAGCAATTTTAAGGCTTTTTCTACTAGATATTTCTATGAAGCAGAAACTATTTAACCAAATAACATATTCTTGTGCAATACAGATGTATCTCATATTCGCATTAGTATCAGTTAAGACATTTCAGATTTAGAACTGTTGACGAACTGTCTTTACATAAACGTTTTTCTATTTATTTTACGCAAACGGGTATTAATAAATAAAAAAAAAAATATTTAAAGTGGTAAAGTAATTCATTTTACATAAATATATTTTTTATACCACCATGGTCTTTATTTCGATACTAACTCTTTTATAAAACGTCTGATATCATTACATATTTTTATTCATAGGCTATAGAATTTTATGTCCTTTGAAAGAATTCTTATTGATCTTGAATTAGTACTTTCGTAGTATATTCAAAAATATTTGTTTATTTTTATTCCTATATTTCATAATTCAATCATTTTAAAGGTGTACAAAGTACGAAGCTTTACAATGAGCGTCGAAAACGCGTCGTTTCAACCGCCAGTAGTGTGAAGAGCCGCGGAACTGGCCGCGACGAGCCGCGTGACGTAACGCGCTTTCCTTCCGAGATGGTTACCGAAAAAAAGAAAATCGTAATGACCGCTTATTGCATTTTAATGACGCGATTGTGACGGACGGCTGTGGTCTTCGCTCGTGTAATATAAGAACTAAAAACTACGACCTCGTTTTGTAGTTCAGGCTAAATGTTGTTTTTGCACGCGCTTCACTTAGTGACTTGATTGTACTCTTAGCTGTAAATACGTGATTGTTGAGCCATTAGCAAGTCAACTTGTACTGCTATCCGTTCGGGTTTTCCTGAAGTTCTCGTCTAGAAGATGTTCTGATAATATCTGGACGGAGTTTTTATTAGATCCTGGTAAATCCTGGGAACTTTTTGTTCATCAGATTTATCTCGGGTTTTTGACTTTCTGCCCGGCAAAGGCAACTTACATGGCAGTCTTTCTCTCAACTGATACGACGAGGCAGTGTTGCGTTCACATGAGATTCGATAACCATAGTAGGTTTTAGTGGGTAGAAATTTCCCATAACCCGCAACCTTAAACTTCAGGTATTTCAAGATCTCCCCTCGAAAAAAAACCGAGTTTACCTACTCTAGTAATAGTTGTGCTCCAGTGTCTTGTCCGGGTCAGTGACCAGTATTGTTAGTACGACTTCCGAAGGTTTACGACACGGATTAACAATCACTAAGTGATTATAACAGCCTGAAACGACTGTTTGACACGCTTTCCGAAATACTAATTCGCTTGTGACTCTCAATCGATAAGTCACTGGACTGAGTGCTTATACTTGGCTACGTAAAAATAATTCGAATACAGACAAGTTGATTTACAACCGTTTCTCACCTATAGTTTAATAATTAAACTTTAATCAATTACTTAATTTCTGGACTGCACCAGTCTGTGACGTCATCCACATATCTCTGATACAAAATTTTGATTTTATACTTACGTATTCTAAAACAAAATTTGATAATATTCGTTATAATAATATTATTATCTGTATTAATTAGTAATTTAGTACTCATATAATTATGCAGTTATGTATCTAAAATTCAAAATGGTTGCCTGTTGCAAAATTTTATTAATGAAATTCTTAGTTAATAATACCATTAACAGTTTTTAATACTATTATTAAGTAGGTAATGGGTATAATATAATAGATATTACGTGAATTGCTTAGCATAATTTAACAAGTAAAGCACTAATGGCATGTAATATGATATGTTGTGTGAAGACCGACTACTGAGATTGAATCCACAGTGACTGGTTATGATATAGTTTCCACTACCAAGCCTGTTTTTGCGTTCTTTTCTTATATTACATTACAACAAAAGAGAAAGTACAAAGCCAATAAAATAATCAAACTTGCATGAAAAACGTACCTTCAATAAAAAATATCAAACATATTGTCACATGTCCTCTACGCTAGTAATCGGCAACCATGTCGACCAAAAAAGTCAAATTAAATAAACAATATACAATTATTTTTTTCTAAAGAGCCATTTGTTTTTATTTTGAGTAACAACGAAACATTCTAAAGTACTCTTTTGAGCTAAATAAGTAAAAAGGTTCCTTTGCTAAATAAGTCTTAGTTGCTAATAAGTAGAGGTAATAACCCGTGACTGGTCTAATGATTTCGCGTAAGAGCCACAGGTTACCGACCACTGCGTAACCCAAGTTGAGTATAAGTGTAAGTAGTACAAAATAGTATTGTTTTTAATTTAATACTTGACCCTATTACTTCTTATGTCAATACCGACGGTTTATATAAACAACGATATTGTTGTCTTTGGGTCACGGCTATTATGATAAGCAGGAAATAATTATTTTCTTAAATATTATGTAGCGTAAAAGTGATATTTGTTATATAAGGACAACTTAATAGTCTAGTATTCACGATCAAGATACGGATAAAACAATACTTAAGTATCTAAAATTATTATCTTCAATTGGCAAATTCTATGTCGGGGAAGGTATTTTTTAATTTAGGATTGAGTGATGTTTGTTAAATCTTTACAAATGTTATATTAAATGCGAAATTTGATGTCTAACTTTTTTACGGTAGAACTGCTAGGTTACTTATAATAAAATTTTGTATGGAAATACATAGTAAGTGTTTTTAAGGACGTATTATCGACGTGCTAGAACTAGATTAAAAAGATTTTCATAAATACAATCAACTATAGAGGCGAATACTAAGGTTTATTTACACAAGAATCTTAGCTTAGGAAAATAGAAAATAGAATAAACGCGGATGGGCGCCTATCGCCGACTATAAATTTAACAGAATACTTACTCCTTCCACTAGGTTAACTACAAAATATGGGCTATGATAATAGCTTTACACTTTATTAGTCTAATAAAATAACGCATAAATAGATTATCTTTATTTCTTAAGTACACTGTGACGCTAACTTGAAATTATCTACAATGTTGTTTAGAAAGTTTATGCAGTATATATTACTCCAAGTATATATGTATGTATTGTCGTCATGAGTAGGTACCCATCTTCTTTATCTGTGGAAACGTGTTGGAAAACGAGAGATAACACTGGATTATAAGGTTCATAATAAAAGACATTGCAATCATTTAAAAAACTCGTAGGTAAATTCATAAAATAAATCTTCAGAATCTCACTGGAGTTATATTATTAGTGTTATTTAGGGAGTCAACCTAGGCTACTTTTGGGAATACTAGTGTAATCTCTATAGATTATGCCCTATGACATGTAGGTTTTATTCGAGTGAGTTATCTTTCAGTATAATAACACACTTCACGGCTCATAAACTTCTAAAGCCATGTTTGAGATTCCTTCACGATCAGATGTTTATTGATTGGCAATTGGCAGTGATCACTTTTGGTGAAGTACCCGTCTATTAATCAAATAAACATTGTTACTTAAGTAAAAAATAATCGCAACATCACAACTTATAGTTTGCATCATTTCGCATGTGTTATTTTGATCATGACTAACCGTTACTTCCTAGAAGTATTTGCTAGTCTCCTAGTATTGTAGCGGCGTGCTTCATAGGCTGTTTCGCATGCGCACGCGCATCCCAGCGCACGTGCTAACAATGTAAGTAGAGCGGCCCGTTCTTTACGTACTGAACTGACACATCAAGACATACCTTCTTTGATTTAGATTACATTATATTTAATTCTTCAGTTACAATATCTCTCCAATACATTACTATCGTCATTATACTTTATTTTCATCAGGTTCTTTGTTTAGATTAGCAACGCTTATATTACGTATCTCCTACTTTAGAATTATACATATTATTATACCGAAAAATATACATACAAATTCAAAAACCTAGAAAAATATTTAGGTCTTTGCACAAATTATTGTCTTATAAATAATGCTACTATTTGACAAGTATGGTAGTATTATTCTCATAGTTGGCAATGCCAGTGATTACTTCGCAATTCCCTCGTTTAATCTCAGCTAGAAAACAGTTTTTCTAACGACATCATTAGAGATTCTGTCAGTGTTGTCAAGACATACCTCCTATTGACTTAGCATACCGCCGGCTACGTCACAGCCCGTACCGGTAATGTTAAACAATGTAAGTAGAGCGTCCACTCAACTTCGCTCTCTGCGCGCTCCAAATAACAAATGTATCGCGTGTTTCTATGGCTTCTACTACTAGGTCATCGTCAGCACATGTGCTTGTGCTTAAAGGTTATTTTTGTACGAATTTGGTACGATTACCAACTTATTTGATAGCTGAGGTATGGCTGAGGTATCTTCTCGTGGTTTTATTAGGAGCCCGTTGGTAAAGAATACTAACATTAAGTTATCTCAATTGACGTCTATTAATTTAAAGTGCAGGACTTGATCTTTGGTTAAATTTCGACCATAGCCCATTATGCCAAACAATAGACTGTAGACTTGTTCGATTTCTAGGGCTCTCAGATGTCCATGTCAATTTAACCTGTTTATCAGCTGTTTTTTAGTAATGTGTATTTATAACGTCTTTCTACATATTTAGCTCTTTTTTTCCATGTCAACTTAATTAAGCCAACATAAAACTCGTTCTTGCATTAGGTACTTTTCACGAGCGAATCCATCAAAGGGATCCAAATTTGAATTTATAATTTGGTAAGATTTCTGGTTTTCATTCATCATCAGTTGTATGTACCCCCATTATTGTACTAAGTTTGATTACACTAATAGACTACAACTGTATTCTCCAACAAAATGGTATTAGTAACAGCGCGTCTTTCCCCGTCTCAACCACCCACTCTTCAACCTACTTAGTACAACTGTCGTTACATAAACCTCGCCAGCGATTACCACATGTCACCAGCTCACGCGATGATCCAATTCATCAGCGCAGCCATTTCTTTGTGTTTTAATTAGCGCAATTTGTCTTACTCACTAGTGAGAAATGAACACCTACTTGTTCTTACACAAGAACACTGTTTTGACGCATCTTTACACGGAGACTGAATGGATTTATAGTTTAGGCTTGTAGAAATTTGATTAACGTGGCTTTTGTTTCAATTGGGACTATTAATATCGTGTGTTGTTATTTTTGAAACATATAGAAGATATTTAGAAGAGATTTCTTTAGAAAGCCACAAGTTTGAATATGCCAATGGTAGTTGCTGAAGTCTTATTTGAAGCAGTTACAATCGATTTAAGGTTGATACTAAATACACTACATTCTAGTGTAGAGTTAGACTTGAAGCACAATAAATTCAATTAACGTAGATCGCAGGTTAACCAAAATTAAATCCTATTGCATCGGTTCGAGGCTAACCAAACATTACATCAATGCACCAGGACGATCGAAACAGGAACTACAGTGACAATGAAGCAAGACCAGCTGATCAGTAGTCCAGTTACGCAACGAGATAACCATCAGCCCTCGGTTGTTTTCACCGCTATTGTTTCAACCCACTAGGGACCACTTGAAGCAATCAACATTCCACTTGGCTCTATGATAAATACTCCAACGAAACTTCCGCATTATTTCAGTATTAACATTCGCTATGACATTTGTGTTGGGAGCGTGTAAATGTCGCATATATTATCGGCTTCTTGTGTTTTATTCCACTGGAAGTGTCCACTACTGGTTCAAGGATTTAGCGTTCTTAAAACTTGATAATGGGACGGGATTTAAATGTCATAGATTGAAATACATAATCAGTAAACGTTTTGAATTTTTTATCAGTTTCTAATGCAAAATATGCAAAGATACTGAATAATTTCTATGGGTATGGAACCAGGAAGCTTTATTCCTTAAGAGCGATCGTTACTTACAAATAGCAACAGTGTTATTGATGCGTTTGACGAACGTATTTAGGTTAATGTTTTTAATACAACAGCCCAAACTGTTAAGTTTTCGTTAAAACTTCCGGATAAATTGGTTACCATCGTCAAAACCAGCATATCTCAACAGCATGGAACAGTGGTTCTCAAATTATTATTTTTTACGACGGCGCTACGAGAATGAAGTAATTTCTAACGCAATCTAAGAACGCAATTTTATTTTTGTTTTCTATCTATGTATTATTTAAGTTTTTGCAAAAACACATTAACCGAATATTTTCTTTACCGTCCTGTAGTCCACAGCACTCAAAACTTTGAGAAAGACTACCATAAAACATGGCTCGTTAGCAAATCAAACCAAATAGATTGTAATCTATCCGCAAGATAAGTTCTGTTAATGTTGGTATTTGTACACGTTACATGTAATGGGCGTTCCTGTTTGCCGCACTGTAAACATGTGTTGGTTGTGTCACGTCGTGGTTGCTGCAGGCAACCAGCAACCGTAACCACGATGTTCGATGTTAGAACTTACAAATCATACTCTCACGTGTAAGTGTTGTGTCGATAGGCTTGGAGTAGGACCATTGCTACTTTAACAGTCATGAAACAAGTGGCTTCAATTAACTGTCATTATATGATGATTTAGGCTCGTTACATTGTTGCTGTGGCTATACTGTATGACACAATATTTAATAGATTTCTTTTAGGAGGTTTATAATTTGATTGGCATTTTGTTGACCTACTAATTTCCACAATGCTTTAAATGAATTTAATAATTCATTTTACTGTTTGGCATTTTTCAGTATGTTTTCTGGATAATCGATAGTGAACATCCTTATTTTACATTGCCTTTGTTTTAACAATTTGTACCTACTGTCTTATATTCATCCTCAAATCAATATCCTTATAACTTCTGAACAGAGCTCAAAATCTACTTATCAATCATCTCAAGTGACGCATTTCCTTCTTTTTGTATTTTGAAAGACGGATGAAGGTGTGGGAGTCGCCCACTGTACACTACACAACAATCAAAGATCAATATTTCCTGTACACTACACTACCATGTATTGTATTGATAAACGATCTCTTGTACAGTTAAATACAAAGGTTACGGTAGCCCCGGGCGATATGCCCTTACTGTTGAGGAATAGTTACGCTGAACCGCTAAATGAACAATGCAATAATGTTTTCAATTAGCGACCTTCGCAGGACAAAACGTTGCGGAAGTAATTTAACAATGTTTGCGGTTCGATACGATTGCTTGGAATTGAAAAACATTCAAGAACGTACTAAGAATAGGCATTTTTTATTAGCTTAGAAGGTATAATAATAGGCGTTTACTTTACCTGCTGTTTTATAGATTATCCGTTTGGATTCTTCTAAACTAGCTTCCCGATTGTATCAGAAGGAGGTTAGTGTTTTACGAGCATATGTATGTATATGTATGTATGTCCTTTTCTTTGGCACGCTCTACAGCCCAAGCCGCACTAATCACTGAAGTAGTATCGTTGAATACAACTTCGTCTCATAATTTTAAATACAAAATGGTACACTTGGCAGTTTCTTTAGCAATATTAAGTGGTACTATCAATATTTCATTCTCACTTTCTTAGATGAGGTTGTGTTGTGGTCAAACGTGAGACTGTGCCACAACGTGTTGTTCTGCGCGTGCCTACTCTTTGCCAGTGTAGATGCAAGATAAAGGCACGGAATTTATAATTGTTTAATCTTTCAATCAGCATCCGGCGCAGTCAGCAGGCGGCTTCGGTGAGCCGAAGGTCGTTTTTGGACCTATTGTATCTCGTAACAATTGTAATCACGAGAAGAACTTGTAAGATACGCGAATACACAGCTCTGCAAATTACATCAGTTTTAATGGTTACTAGGGTCAACGGCTAATACATAATTTTACTGTGTTTATGATAGCCCTAACTAAGGTTGTTTAGGGATTTGTAACTTGTCTAATGTGGAGACGATTTATTTATTGGGGTACAAGCACTTGTCGTTGTGTTCTTTTTTCAAATTGTTAGCTAATCTTTTAGACGACAAAGTTAAATTTTCAGCGTTTAAAAATGATTTAATCTTGACGCACATTCTTTTTATTATGTTGTTGGCTTTCGGCTTGCCTTCAAACAATAGATTGTAGTTACATTCAGAGCATTGTTAGTATTTCGACATAAAAACTAAGTATGACGCAGATACAATTCATTTGGCAATCATTTAGGTGAACTTGTCAGACTTTATTTACAGTGTACGAATCAATTAAGCAACGATTATATCATGAATCACATAACGAGTACTGATATCAGAGTAATAATTAAATTAAATATTAATGTCAAGGTTCATTTATGTTTTAGATATGGATAGATAAACACGTGTTTTTAAACGGAACTCACATGTTACTTAAGTTTAAGACAATGTAGTAGAGTATGTCTGATACATAGATAGAATGAAATACGACGGGATATCGGTTATGCATAGCTACTCTAATCTAAGTTTGTGGGAACAGCTGACAAACAAGCAGACGAGGAACGAATTAGAAGAGATTAGTGTTCCTAGTCGCCGATGGACATAAGCCAAAGGCATAAGTTGATGCTTGTTAACCAAGAAGGATAGAAAGAAAGGTATAGTTTAAGAAGCTTGCTGTTAAGGTGCAGAGTAACGCCTTCAAAAGTGCTGCGTCATCCAATGCCCAGCACTGAGACTGACTACCTGTTTTAATGCCAAGAGGTAAGAGTAAATCTCTGCCGGAAGTTTAATTCCTTATACGGCGGCTCCTGACGAGGCAACGTCCTCGCAATCGTAAGGATTATAGCAACAGAAAGATTCAGATACCAGGTATTTTATTATTTGGAACCCGGAACCACATTCTCCACTGCAACAGCTCAAGGGCACGCCAGACGCCGACACTATGATAGATGTAGCTGAATCACTGCTCGACGCGATGTAATAAATTAAAAGTGAATCCGATTTGTTGATGCTATCTTATTGTTGCATAGCGACGAATGTTTGTCATGATCTATCACGTACGTTCCAACGTGTTGATATGTAACATGTACTGAGAATTACTCCAAGTAGTAGGTATAGTTTGCAGTATTAGCACTCGGGCGAGCGAATATGTGGCCTTTCTTTGACAGAGGATATTATTTGTTAAAAAAACAAAGGTAGCTACATGCCTCCTAGCTAGGATCAAATGGTAAAGTGAAACATTTAGCAATCTGTCTTGGTTGCCGTCGTCAGCAGTTCTTGAATGTAATAAAAGCAAAACAAACATGCTATTTTACTTTGAAGCAAACCGTTAAATCAACACGGTGATAGATCTAGTGAAGCATCATTAGCAGAAACAATTCATCTGTCACTTAAAACACGAACCAGTTCCACATGGGCAATAGCTCGCAGAATTAAAAAGAAAAACAAACATTAAATCTATGTGTATCTGTGAAAATGTCTATAACAGCGCCGTTTAAGACGTCATCGTAGTGACTAAACAGCGAACAAAAAAGCTTCAAAGCGGTAAACAGATCAGCCGCAGCCGCCGGCTAACGAGATGAAAGCATGAAAACAGAAAGTCAATTGCGTCGCCTTTGCCCCGGTGTCAATTGACGAGATTGGCCGCTTCCGTTGACCGACGAACTGCAAACTAAACTACCTTTGTGAGTTGTATCAGTCCTAAGTGTTGCTTGCTTGTGGTTAAATTACACGGGGAAATGCATCAGCTGATTGCATTGACTAACTGAATTTCGCACTACGTTTACCCGAGAATATAATATCGAATAATCTGGACTCTTTATTCTGTGAATTACTAGAAACATTGCTTCCATTTAACTTTCCTATATTTGGTCCCGTGCATTTTGGTTTTCTGAGCAAAGTTCAGCTATAATATTTTTAATACAAGTATTATGTGACGAAATCTGGAGACTTCCATGTTCTTTGATGCATGAAAACAATACCAAATTTGTTTTCTAACGGTTCCAAAAACGACAAACGTCTTGGCTGAACCGTTTACACTTCATCACGTAAAGAACGCTACCTAATTTGAGTAAGGAGAAAGGTGCTTTGTCGCGAGCCAGAAGAAATAGATAGATTTAACTGTATTAATTTAACGCATTCCGCCAGTCTAATGAGATTAAGGCTTCATTTCAAATAGTTCATCGTGTCGACGAGTTATTAGATTAGATTGAATTGGCCCAGATACTCAATTGGGTCTGTCAGACACTGATTGCGGCTTAACCGTATTTGAAACAGCTTAAATGTACATTTATAGTTTTTTGCGCATAAAATTCTTGCAGGACTTATGTAATGAATAATGATACTAATAACTCATTGACATTGAATATTGAGTCCATCACGGCAATGAAGTTTTTTACAACCAAATGACTTAATTGATTGCTTTACCTTTTTAATCGAGTTACAAATGACTTATGACGTCATTATGGTCTTAAAACTGTTTGTTAATCTTTATTACGAAGGCGTATGACCTTGAAATCTTGACCTTTGACGTGAACTGAGTCATGCGATTGGCATCTTTTAGCATCTTAGTGGAATATTTTATTTAATAAGATTTAAGTAACTGTTGAACAAGGATAATAAATTGTAACTTTATTTAGCATCAAATTAAACCTGACTTCAAATAACATTCTTTATTATCCTTAACAAGATCATTATAACATAAAAAACAAGTCTACTTATATAATGCTGTCATAATTCGGGATGTATATTCCAAATACCAACCACATAATTAATACAGCATATGAGCATACATTCGGCATACATTCTTCGGCAGCATATCGATGTGTTCGCAGGAATAATGTCTACATTTCTTTTTAGGGGATTTAATATTCGTTATACATAACTTAGTTTACGAGTAGCGTGACAGTGTATGGCTGATATCTACAAGCTTCGTTATAGACTAAAGATGACTTGCAGATAATAATTATTGTAATACAGAACCAAAAACAAGTTTACAAACTCTTAAAGAAAACGCGTAGGTAACTTTACAACCGGATAAACTTTATCATTGCAGCTCTTTTCTATTGCCAAATAAATACCATTAAGTTGGGATATAAGACGAGCAATGTGAATAAATATTTACCGATGGCTTTTATCATAACACCCACTCGTGGTCTTGACCTCTGTCGGAGTCTGCGCTAATGTTGGAATGATTCGGGGAATGACTCACGGCTTGTATAAACACAGACAACGTGATTTTGTTTACTTCGTACTGTTTATATGTATATCGATGACATTTTAATGCTTCGTATATTCGTACAGATGGCGGGATTAGCTGTCTGTCCGTCTGTCATGTTATTGATTCTTCAAATAGGCGGAAAACTTTGAAATTTTGGGTAAATTACACATGAATTTCGATTTACAATATTTTTTGATTTCTCGTCGTATCGTTAGAATCTATAGATC